>JAGDQP010014143.1:2346-45953 GCA_022664845.1 Lepisma saccharinum | reverse complement strand
TTTGGAGGAACTGCGTCTTTTTATCACAACCAGAATCTGCAGTGCACTGCGCCACATGATGCAGATATCCCCTCATACTCCAGAGCGCTGCGTCCGAATGGGGAAACGTCCACATTCTGCCTGTATAACATGCTCCTGGCAATGCTAACGTTTATGACGAATAAAACTTGGTGGGACACGCAGGAGTATTGGAAGTTGGCACGAGGAACTAGGCTCATCCATATTCCATTTCACCACTTTTTAAGGTTGAAGGAGTTGACTGGACAGTTTGCACCCCTGGTGCTTTTGCTCGTATTTCGCAGCTTTTTACACTTGTGTAATGTATATACTCGCTTCGCCTCATTGGGGCGCTGCCCCCAGAATTCCAAGATGGCCTCGCTGAGGCGCACCCCTTTATTGCAATCAGGCTCCAGCTGGGAACTGTAACCTAGTAGGGGAGACGAGCCGAATTTATTCTAACCTACTCGTAATGGTACACCTTCATACCAAATTTCGTTTCTCTAGCTTCAGTCATTATAAAGTGGGGCTTAGGCGGGCATTTTGGATAGAAGATGGACACATTTTTAACGTTTTCTTATATTTTCGTGACATACTCGTGATGATACACTGTCATACCAAATTTCATTTCTCTATCTCGAACGATGTGAAAAATGGTATTTCAGCTGCCATTTTGAATCAAAGATGGTGAATTTTTTAAAACGTTGTTATGTTTTCCTAAACTATTCTTGATAATACATCATTATGCCAAATTTCCTATCTCTGGCTCAAGCAGTCGGAAAATGGATTTATGACGCCCGCCATTTTAGATCCAAGATGGCGTCTTTAGAGATATTTTGTAATATTTTCATAATCTACAAGTAATGTTGTACTGTCAAACTAAATTTCATTATTCTAGCGCCAGCCGTTTAGGCTGTGTATTCTTTAAAAGTTTAGGGTTGGCGGCTATTTTGAATTCAAGTTGGCGACTTTTTCAAATTTTTAAAAAGTTTTCTTAATTTGCCACCAATGATGTAGTTTCATACCAAATTTCACTGTTCTATCTTTAGCCGTTTAGGCTGTGTATTCTTTGAAATTTTAGGTTTGGCGGCCATTTTGAATCCAAGATGGCGACCTTTTCAAAATGTCGGAATTTTTCCTTTATCTACTTATCATCCTCTACCTTCATACCAAATTTCATGTTTCTAGCTCACCCCAAACACCCTAAACAATATGATGAGTGAGTCAGTGAGTGAGTGAGTGAGTGAGTGAGTCAGTTAGCCTAAAATGTGCAATTTCAGGGGTCCACAACTAGAACATAGTTTGAGATACGAATATGAAATTTTGTACATCTGCACATATTTGCCATATCTCCTTAACGGCAAAAGCTCATATTCCTATCTTTAACATCTTTTTTCTTACGGGGCCCCCAAATCGTCGATTTTGCCATAAACTCTTGTTCCTGTATAACATGCTTCTGGCAGTGCTAACGTTTTCTGACGTGAAGAACTTGGCTCATGCACTGCCGTGCATGTTGATATAATTGAAGGGTGAGGGGGAACGATGAAACTGAAAATGGACTCATTTGGAAAAAGAATTAAAAAAAACAAAGTTTCAAGCAGTGATTCCTCCAACCCCCTGTGGGGAGTGTGTCACCCCCCAAATTCTCAAAAGAGGCCTCCCTCAATGTTATGAATTTTACGGTCAAAAATGGATAGAAATCATGAAAAACTCCACTTATTACCCTCCCAATTTTGCCTTTACACATTGTTACCGCTCATAAAATTCATTTTATCTTTATCTTTGACTTTACACCCCCTTTAAACTGAAAATCCTGACGGAATTCCTGGTTTCAAGCCCTATTAAAACATATTGAATTATCTTAACATTTGTTTTTTAATGTGAACAATAATTAGTCTATTGCACTATTGTATTACACTTTGTGAACTAACAGCATTAGGTAGAAATCATCTAAAAATGGAGTTTCATCATTTTCCCCGCTTGCCATTCAATTGTAAAAACATTACAATGCTGCCTTCTATGGTTGACACCATTACAATATATGTGTAATACTATGCCATTCTACAGCGTGTGTGCTCTTACACAGACGTAACCAAAAATATACCAGGGCAGTTCTACTATATCCAGCAATCATGCATGCAGCATGTCCCCTATACAGAAATACCAGACATACAGCAGGATATTAATTCCAGTAACAATGTTTATAACATCGCTGGTATAGATGAAATTCACGTAAAGCAGGATATTGCTATCATGTCGTAAGATGTCAGTGGATTGTACACTTTTGTTCCGTAATATTGTATGAACCCATTCTTTTCCTGATGCCGCATCGTTACGTCCGTGAGTTGCATACTTATGTTACGACATTAATGACACTGGAATGACATTTCAGCAATATTCGCCAAAGGTATATTTCACTCAAAGTAGGTTAAGGATGAATGGTAAATATTATTGAATAGTCCTAATGAAATGTGATGAAGATAACCGAGGGAGAAGAATATTCATACAACTAGTGATTCTGTCATACACACAATGCAGGGGTGTTACCCCCAAATTCTCGAGAGCACCCCTTCAGCATAAAAAATACGCTTAAAAATCGATAGATAAAGTACGAAATTCCACTGATATCCTCCCAATTTTGACTTTACACATCACCAAACTGAAAAATCCTGGCGCAGTCCCTGGATATAACACAAAATCAGACCTAAACATGAATCGAACTAGCTAAAGCAAAATGAAGGAAAGAATGTGGAAAACCAAACCTTAGACAGAAAAAAAATTTACATAGTACACATTTATTATTTCTATATATATTTAATTTTTTATTAAGATTGACATGATTTGCAGGAAATAATTTATCTTTTTCTAAAAGAGCATCTTGAACGGAACCTTGTTTCATAGGTGCGAAGAGAGTTCGACGTACAGAAACGTGTAAGCTGGTTTGATATCTCTTTGTCTCTTCCGATACTCGAATGATGAGAGGTTAATGGTTCCGATACTTAGAAAGGTAATGAGTGGTACGCTTGTTAATTGCACTTGTCAAGTGCCTCTCTCCAATGCTTGAAAGCGCTTATGCGCCGTCGACTGGAGATATGAAAATAAGCGAAGATTGCAGTATGAACCATGAACATATTTAACTTTCAACCACTGCAATATAATCACAAAATACCGAGATATCTTTTCTTCAGAAACGAAATAATAGGTTTCAATTATTACGTTATTAATCTTGTAATCTGAGAAGAATAGTTCCAGTTAGTAAGACTTCTAATGTTAAAGGACGCACTGTTGTTTCTGTTCAGATATAAATTATAGAGATTGCATGTTAAAAGCAATCTGTAACATTTTAGATAAGATCTACATGCAAAATGGTCAAAGAAAGTTATCAGCTCATACATCTTTATTAGGCAGCCGCAGCCATTGTAGTTAAGTGAACTAAACATGTCACCTACAGGTTTCTTTGAAGCTTTGTCCCAGAAATTTTAAAAGATAATAGTCTCTACAAGATAACAAATTGAAGGTAAAAATTGCCTGCTTCAATATCACACGTTATTTTGATATGTGTCTCAAAATATGGTAAGTGAAATGCATTAATTATATACAGTCGACTCCCGATTTACCGGGAAGGCTTAACAGGTGCTCTTACAAAAAAGATTTACATCTATCGCAAGAATCATCAGCTGGAACGCTAGAGAGAAGGAGAGAAAGCAGACATGGAATTTGACAATGAGATTCGAGTCTAATTTGTTTGTTGATATGGTTGATTTGAAACCTTATTCAAGCACAATTCCTAAAAATACTGTAAGGTAAATTGCTATGTAGCATTTTTCAATTCATTATTTAGTGGTTCATACAATGAAAAATAAATTTAAAATTATAATATCAATTGCATTGTGTTATGGGATGTTTTGAGTTATCAATCATCTCTTGTAGTACATTTAAATATATATATATATATATTGTAACGACCAGGAATCTACGTTACGTGTTCGTTCCTGTAACTATTACTAATTAGTAAATGCTTTGATTAATATGTATATAATTATGTAAATCTGTATCTCTATTTTAGCACATAAGAAAGGTTGGCCAACCGTATATTTATTCGTGTGTATATCTATGATATTATTGTGTAATCTGTATTTCCATGTATTAGGTAATTATTGTGTTATTCTGTGTTGATATGTAATTGTTCTAACTGTCTTTTTTATCTTATATATTTGGAGGAACATTTTTTATTCAATTAATCTTTTTAGCTTAAAAAACAGTTCTTTCTGGAGATGAGTCCTCACACATGTAAATTTGCCATGGACCCGCAGAGCCACCAGGGCGGGACTTCTGGCCATCAAAAGCCACTTTCGTCCTTAAGATTTGTATGTAATTGTTTGATTGATTTAAACTGCTTTGTTAAAGAATCGGATATCTAATACCAAGATCACCTATTCTAAGTGATATATGAGAGATTAAAGTGTGTTTTAAAAATCTAATGTTGAGTCTTTGAAGTTACCAATTGCACATGTATAACAAGTGTATAGAGCCACATCTAAATTATGCTAAATTAAAAAAAAAAGAATGAAGTTCATTCAGTTACAATAAATACTAAGTTCCAAATAAATTACAATATTCAAAGGACGAAAGTAGCCATTGGACTAGAAGTCCTCTGACTGCCCTACGGGCAGTTCAGGAACATACTTGCAGTCAGCACTCCCGAACTGACCGTCACGTAGATCTGCAAGGACCATAGAGAGCAGCAGAGCAGCTGGGATGGTAAGCCAAAAGAACTGATTACGTTTCTTCTTTGTTTTTGTGGGGCAATGGAGGACACTACACCACCAATGAGTAAGCTTCTTTCTTCTGTATTGATTATGATGATATTCTCAATAATTGATCTTTTTTGAAACAGCGTATAGATAAACTCTCGGCAACAGAAGTCGAGGTTTTATCCAATCTTCTGATATTTTACATGGGAATTGTATTAATTCCAAATCCTCACCTTTCCGAACATGAGCTTGCTCGATAAAGGAGGTAGGAGAAACTGAAGTTGGATCTTGCCTCCAATCTAGAGAACAAAATCCTATTTTTTGCTTTAAAATAAACACTAATTCGGATCTTGTGGCAAGTTATTAGTCACCGTATCCGAGATATTTAAGAGAGCTTGTTATTTGGGCATTACAATCTCCACCGATTGGGAGAAGTAATCAGCGAGCTCGTAATATAAATCCTCTCGACATAAGCGTTGCTTGAAAGAAGAGGAACGACTTGTAATAACTATTTCTTGCTCTCACGTGATACAGAATCATTTCCCATGAAGATTACAATGCTGTTATTGTGTATCTGTGTATGTGTGAGTGCGAATGAACGTCTGCTACCCTCTAACACAAATACAGCTTAATAAATAGGCCAGACGAAATTAAACTGACGTCCCTTCGTTATCTATATAATTAGCTTTGATTTACTGATTCAGTGAGCAATGCTTCGGCAGAACGTACATCCAATTCAGTTCATTTTTGTATAAGTAAAGCTGCTACCTTCCCAATGCTCATAAAGAATCCGAATTGTGAATATAGATTTTAATAGAACAAAACAAATCACATCGAAGTGTCGATGTCTTTTATAGGACAAAACCATAGTGCCCAATATTTATTTCACACCAAGGCGAATCGCTGTATAGGACCTTATAAGAGGACGGTAACGACAGCAACAATGGAAGTTTGTTTTTGATTTGCTTCTTTTATATAAAGTGTGTGTGTATGAGTCTGACATTCAATCATGGCGGCCATCTTGAAGCCCGCCATCTTGGATTGAGACCCAAAATTGTAAATAGAAATGGGGTCGTGTGACATATCATTTTGTGGTAGCTTTTCACCACAAACGCATATGGCGTTATTTCCAACTTATCTCTCATCATGTATTAGTTATTACCTTTGGAAAATAAATGCTGCGATGTAATAAAATGTAATTCTCTGATATGTTATATCTCTTTTTAAGAATATTAGAAGATTTTCCTTATTTGAATGACTTTTTTGAATTAAACTACCAGAGAGAGATGAATGCTCGTTTCGCTATTCACTAGAAATAAGAATATGAAAATATGGTTTGGTCTCAATCAATAGTCTGAATCCTTAAATATGTTCGACTTCATAAGAAAACAACACAGACATAACATATCTTCTCAAAACACACATGCACAGTGTATTTAAAAGGGATACCTAGTTACTTGGAGTATAAAAAAAAATGAAGCAGCAACTGGTAAGCAGTAAGCCGAAGCTGTATTTGACACGTTGACTGATTGGGCGTTACAGATAAAGTGAAGGCTGTGTGCTGTGTGCTGTGATACTAATGCCTCGAATACAACCAATGCAAATTGAAGCTTAGGTTTTGCTCGAACAACTAATTGAGCGTGATTTACCTTATCTTCCTTGTCGGCGACATATTTGAGAGATCTTTTTGTGGAGTATGTTCCATGTGAAGATGAATTTACCTCCAACAGATCCAGGGGTTTTGATCTTCAAGAGGTTTCCAGAAGCGTAGTCTAAAATTGATACTAGAAAATTCGAAGCTGTGGTTATGAGGATACTTAATACTCATGGAAGATCTTCTGTTCATGATACTGGAGCTACCAGATATATTTCTTGGAGGAATACCATCTGTTTGGATTGTTTTCAGGTACCCAGGTGCATTTGAGCACACACGGTGGATGTCCAAGGCTATATATTGCCTTATGTTTAGAAACCGGTTTGATCTTCAAGCTTTGGAAGAGAAAGTTCTAAGAGATGTATGCATTTGTATTGTCAGTGTTGACGTGGAAACATGGTTTAGAACTCCCAGTGCCGTTGAAGCACCAATTAAAGATTAATTATTCTTAAAAATGTTAAATGAATATCTAAACTCTGATATTTATACAACAGCTCTTAGAAAATTTTGTTGATATTTCTGGTATCTTTTTCCTTAAGCAGTAGCTTTTGCGTTTTTTGGTCCAAGTGTTTCTAAAGATGTAAAGCTTAAAATGATTCAAGCGACAAAATCATATATAGAACCTGATGACTCTAAGATTGAGAAAAATTTTGTTAGCTTAATGGATGTTAGGAACATAGTATCTAAAACATATAAGTCAATTCATAACACCTGAAACATTGAACTTTTTCTCAAGATTTGGTGTTGCCACTAACTTCTTGCAGACAGACCCTGACGAAAGGGAAAACAAATATGATTATCAGAAAGGACTCCAAATTGCGTCTAAATTGCCTGGAACAAACGATGTCGCTGAACGAGGAATCAAATTAAGTCAATAATGCAATGACATTTTAAAAAAATGATGAAAATCAGAAACATTTTATTTTACAGGTTATTAGCGACTATTACAAAACATATCCCGATAGCAAGAAAGGAACATTATTAGTCAACTAAATTCCACTGTAAACTTTAACTTTGCTTGCATTGTGAATGTGGTTACCATTTTTCGCTGTAATTTACAATTCATTTAATTATATGATTCAATAATATTTAATACAAATACTTATTATGTGTCATGACTGGTATTCCTAGGTACAAGTATGTGGTTTGGTTCTATAAATAGTATTATAAATATGATATTTTCTTTCAATTTTACATCCCAAACATTATCTCTACCGTTTGTTTGCCAGTTTCTAAACACTTGCTAGAATTGTAAAAAAGAAGACAACTGTAAGTTAATACACAGATATTATGGGGGTAATAACTATTTGGTTGGAGATAGGTTAGAAATAATGTCAGATGTGTGTTTCTGGTAAAAAGCTACCCCTCAATGATATGTCATACGACCCATTTTTATTTACAATTTTGGATCTCAATCCAAGATAGCGGAAAGATGGCCTCCATGATTTTGCGAATCAGAATCGCGTACCCCTATTCAAGATATAATCTAATTCCCTCCAGCCTACCAAACAAAAATTTCTGTGCATCATGTAGAAAGATCGGCCACCGCACTGCGTCCTCTGGCTGTCCGCTTAGACCCACTCAAAGCCACAGCTTCACTCCGGATAGAATCTACAGGGCACCTCCCCCCACAGGAAAGAGAATAGACTATTCAGAAGTATTAAAAGAAAGCACAAACACTACACAAGTTCAGAACGGCATACAAACGGAAGCAGAAAATGAAGTTCCAACTATGCAAAAAATCGAACAACTTGTAAATAAAGCTATTGAGGACAACTTGGAGAAGATCTCAAAATGAGTTCTATCTATTTTAACTCTAAACTTCACCTGAAGATTCAAAGACCCTCCATCAATTGAACTCAATAATAAAAGCACCAACAGAGGAATATTTGCATAAACATCTGAACATCATTCAGTCAGTAGATGGTCGTATATTTATAGGCAATGAAGAACTTCTCAAGAAAAAGAAAACAAACGGGAAAGAAAATACATCAAATCTAATTCAACCAGAAGATGGACAATAAAACAAATTTTACAATCCAAAACATATTAAATGTATGCTTCATAAATATCAATGGAGTGAGAGAAAAGTTTTCGGAGGTAATTCAATTTGTAATGGATGAAAACATAGATATTCTTATTATCAATGAAACAAAGCTTACACATAATGTCAAAATTTCAGCTCAAGGATTCAGTATATTTATAAAAGATTGTCTCGACGCTAAAGGGGGCGTGGCAATAATAATTAAAAATCAAATCCCGGCTCAGGAGATTCCACTTCCAGATGTGTTACAGAACAAAGAAACCACTCCTCTCCTGATTTCGATTCCATTCAAAAATGAACCTATCTACATAGCTACTTTTTTATTCAAGTCCCAGTATGGATATTGACGGTAGTATGCCGCTGTTAAAACATCTCCAAACATTCAAGAATCTGATATTCACAGCTGATATAAATTGCCAGCATGCACTACTGGGGGATCCTAAGACCGACACAAATGGTGAAAAACTTTTTCGATTTATGTTACAATCACCTTTGATTAACATTAATTTAGGCCCTACCAGATTCCAGAATAACTCAGAAACTTCACCTGACAAGAAACTTCATTGACGCACATTTTAGCTTCTAAAAAAGTTGATAAAAGCCTTCCCTCCGACCATGGAGAAGTCACACTACAGTTGCACATCAAAATTAACAGAAATAGCGAATTTAGATATTATCATAACTATAATAAAACCAATTGGGCGGATTATCAGGAACGAATAAGAAAGGATCTAGACAAAGTTACTTTAACTTATACAAACCCGGAAGAAATAGAAGCTGCGAGTTGCACCATAACTAACATTATTCAATCAGCCTTGAAAGAACTTGTTCCCAAACAAAAAATTATACCCGGTCTAGAAAGACTTCCGGCAGAGATAATAACCTCAATCAGAATGAAGAAAAGACTCAGCAGACAATTGCATAGGACTCCTAATTAGTTTATTAAAAATCAAATTAATAATCTGCAAAAGGAAATTAAATACACAATGGCTAGATTTAGGGAGCAGAAGAAGGAGGAGGAATTGATAAATTCATTAGCTGATAATTATAAAACAAACCCCAAAAAGTTCTGGAAGGCATTATCGATCAAAAGAGGTAAAGGCTCCAAGCATACACTCCGTAGCATACTAGATGGAAAACCAGTTTCGAATAACAAAGACTTTGTCGACATCCTTTATTCAAAATTTAAGGACAGAATGGAAATGATATCCTCCACTCAAAAATAAAAAAACTAGAAAGAGAAGTTTCAGACATGGCCACCAAAATTAAAGATATCATTAATCACTTTCAGGACATCACAGAACAAGATAAACAGGACGTCCATATTGGGAATATAGATATATTACTCGAAGAAATTACAAAGGATGAGATTGTCAAAATTCTAAAAAGAAAGAAAAACACGGCCCCGGGCCCTGACGGGATCCCGTATATTGCTCTACAACGAGACCTTCCCAGAATTTTATTTTCATCTCACATCACTGTATAACGCTTCTCTTAAAACAGAATACATTCCAATATCATGGAAGGAAGCCTACACAATTTACATCCCTAAAAGCAACAAAAGCAGATTCGTTTCAGCCAATTATCGTCCAATAACTCTGACCAACACATTAGCAAGAATTTGTGAGACAGTTCTTTCAAAGAGACTGAACTTGTATTTGGAGGACGCTAATTTAATTTCTAAGTATCAGGCAGGCTTTAGGACAAGGGTTTCCACAATTGATCAGTTAATGCGAATCCTGACAGACTCTCAAATTGCCTTGAATAAAGACTGGAGATCTGCAGCAATATTCATGGATCTAACATCAGCATTCGACACCGTATGGCATAATGGCCTCATATATAAACTATATTCTCTAAATTTACCTACCTCTACTATAAGATGGATAACGCAATTTCTCAAGGATAGAACTACCGTAATTAAATCAGGAGATGTGCAATCAAACAAAATCAAAATTCGTAGAGGGGTTCCACAGGGAGCAGCACTTAGCCCTATTTTGTATTCGTTATATGTTAATGACACTCCCATTTCACCAGATAACACTACTAAATTAGGATTGTTTGCCGATGATACGGCTTATTGGACTGCTGCCAGATCAACAAATTCCGCTATTAGAAATTTACAAAAACCGGTCAAGTGGTGTAGAGACTAGAAATTAGAGTTAAACCCTAACAAAACTTAATTCATTATTTTTTATCCAACAGGTAGGGGAACAAGAAAGGAAAAGAATAAAAGAATCAACATAAATGAAACAAAAATAAAACCTTCCAATTCAGCCAAATATTTGGGTGTCACGTTGGATCATAGATTGAATTTTAAATCGCATATATTCGATAGAAAAAAGAAAGCATTACAGGCATTTTCGGCCCTCAAATTTATTCTTTTAGCTAATACCCCTTTCAAACTTAAATTAAGAATCTACCTATCTATACTGAGGCCAATACTTACTTACGGATCTGAACTATTTAATTCAAGTATTAACTGAGACCATTTCGAGAGATATGAAAGATACTGGCTGCGAGTCTCACAAAGAGTGTGGAAGGCGGATAAGGATGAACTCTACAGAGATCTGAATATAACTCCAATGTTGGAATATCTAGAGTGATGCAAGGAGAGATATGGGATTTCAATTGGAGAGAAAAAAATTCACAAATCTAAATTTACCTAAAAACCTGAATATTCACATAGTAAGACATCAAATCACTTTACAGGAATTACAATCTCAATAATCAAATAAAACAGGAACGGAGAAAACTACAGAACAATGTTTTTATTACCAACTAGACGCAAAAGGAACTAAAAACACGGATGTGGGGACCGATTTTCAGATGTTAGTTGTACAATCATAGAAGACTAAGTAAAAAATTATACAGTCACTAACGGAAACTATAGAAATGGATACGTAGGGTAACCGTTTTAATCACATCCCAACTCCTTCATTACAAATTATAATATGACAGACTGAATGACTTAAACAAGGATATACAGACACTCAAACAAAGTCATTAGATTTACAATTAATAATCATTAACTTCTGTTTTTCAATTAGGTAATGGATTCAAATTTATTTTACTTCATTATATCAACTTGAATTTAATAATATTAACTTCAACTGTGCATTTTCCAGTCAGGTTGCCTGTTAAATAGGGAATAAAAATTGGACAGGTGGAGAGCTCTCAGACTCTTTGTTTGAGGCGTGCTGCGTGTCCGGGGCTGGATCCGATTCACTTCATCTAACATAAATTCAGATTCTCACTCACTTCATATTCTAAGGATGAAAGTGGCCTTCTATGGCCAAAAATCCTGCTCGGTGGCCCTGCGGGCCCAAGGCAAGTTACTTAACCCGGCCGGCCGTTCCGAACTTACAAGGGTATATTACAGACCTTTGCCTCATATTATATACTTTAAATGTATTCAAAACCTTAGGTCGTTTGAGGCACCATTTAATATTAGTCAATTGAGCTATTTTTTCTCATGTGTTACTTTGGTCCGAAATCGAATCATTTTATGGGGTGAGACTGAAAAAAAACTCGGATGTCGAGAAATAAGGGCCACTCTAAAATACAGACTGTTCTATAACTCGTGTTATATTCTAAAGCACTGGGAGAAAATGAAGTTTTCACACAATTAATGTGAAAATTGGCATTTTTATTGAAAAATGTCTGCATTTTTCAAATCTTTAAACTAAATTTGACAAAACCACTGTTTAGCCTCCTTGTGGGGACATAAACACAAAAGTTAATTTTCCTTATGCGAGATTCAATGTTACATTTTGGAAACAGTTTTATTCAATAATTAATTTTAAGGATATTGCGACAAATGAGTTTTATTAGTTACAAAATGCAATAACACTCATCCACAATGCTAATACAGGCGTCTTCAACATTATTTTGGGGGTAAGTGGAGGGTTACAAAAATCCCAAATTTTATTTTGCGAATGCCAGTCAGCATCGGATTAATCAAAGATGTCACAGAATTAATGTTTCGACGCTCCTTGCACGTGCCAGTGACACGATGTGGGCTCTAGCCCCTTTCCAAAAATAATTTTATAAATTCGCGAAAATTATCCTTAGCAGGGACAAACAGGCAGAAGAATTTTTTTTATCAATTAAGGTAAAATTTTGCATTTTTGTAGAAAAATATATGAATTTTTCAAATCTGGAATACTATTTTGGTAACACACTGCCTCAAGGATGCACAGGAAACAGCATAAAGTGGTCGGTAGTTATAAAAACCCGAATTAAATTTGGAAATGCCAATGAGCGTCAGATTAATCACAAAAGTCACAGAATTAATGGTCCGATGCTCCTTGCGTGTGCCAGTGACACAATATGGGGCTCCAGTCCCTCTTCCAAAAATCACTTGAAAATACATTATAAATATCTTTAGCAGGGACATACAGGCAGAAGCTATTTTTTTTGGATCAATTGATGTAAAATTTGGCATTATTGCAGACAAATGGATCCATTTTTCAAATCTGGAATGCTATTTTGGTAGCGCACTGCCTTAGGGGCACAGAGGGAGTTGCAAATAGTGGTGGAGAGTTACAAAATATCCAAAGTTTAGTCTGGGAATGCCAATGAGCTTAAAATAAATGACATAGATCACAAAGTTAATGCTCCGATGCTTCTTCCATGTGCCAGTAACTGGTATGGGACGACAGCCCCCTATTTAATTCACTTGAAAGAAATTCATGATAAAATAATATGCTTAGTACAGACAGGCAGGCAGAAGCTAATATTTCTTAACCATTGATGTATAAACGTTGCATTCTTGCAGAAAAGTGTCTCAATTCTTCGATGTTCGCAACGCACCGACTTAGGGGGCACAGGGGTGTAACAAAGGAGGGTAAAGCGGTTCAAAAATTCGAAATTTTAATTTGGGAATGCCAAAATCTATCAAATTAATCACAGAATCAATATTTCAATGCTAATTGAATGAGCCAGTGTCTGTTTTGTAGCTGAAACCTCATTCCAAAAATCAATTAATATGTGTTCACGGTAAATATACTCAGTAGAGACATACTCATAAAACCTACTTTTGTGTACATTTAATGGTAAATTTGTATTTATTTCGTTGATCCAAATTTTATTCCGGGCCGCAAATTTTGTGTTTTATAACGTCATCTGTGCTTCCCCTAATGCGGTGCGTTTCCAAAATAAAATTGCCGATGTGAAAAATTCAATCTTTGTTTACAAGAATGCCAAAATTGACTTTAGTTGTGAAAAAATCACTAGCCTCTCACAGTATAGTCACGCAAAGGACATCTACCGTGTAGTTTTTTTTTAAATGTTTCTTGGAATAGAGTTCCAGCCCCCAAAACAGGCACTGACATCTGCAAGTAGCAGCGAAAGATTTATTATGGGATATTTGTGATTAATTTGACGCTGATTGTAATTCAAAAATTAAAAAGTAGTGCTTTTATAATCCACCCTTCCTTTTTGTTACTCCCCATTTCAAACCATTAGAAGCTGCGTTGCCCGTATAATATATTAGAGCTCTAAAACACAAACATTTTTTTTTTTTCAAAAATGCCACATTTCACATTAAATGTGTATAACATTCAGCTTCTGTCAGTATTGTGAACTCACCGAGCAATGGATAAATTAACTTTAATCATAAAATTCAAAATAATCGGAAAAATTAGAATTTAGTACATTTATATATATATTTATTGTAAATTGTTCTATAAAATGGATATAAAACCGCCGCCATGTTTTGATGAGGATGGAACAGAGTAACAGCTAAAGAACACTGATGCAATATAATGTAGTAGATGAAGTCAATCCAGAAGTTGTTCACCTTTGAGCAAATTGCTATATTCCTTATGATGGGAACGTAGCGTTTCGCCCTACATAAAGAGAGGTAGTTCCACGTAAAGCTATTTCACACCCAACCACACACGCATACCCATACAACACACGGACATCCCATGGATATCGTTAGGACATCCTTGGCGGACATGTCGGATGTCCATAGGATGTCCGAAAAAGGTCCCGCGGATGTCCAATGGATGTCCGTAGGACATCCATACGCAACTCCTGTAGACATCCGACGGACGTCTTTTTAGGTACGCAAGGGACATTTATAGGAGATGTAGGGATGTCCATCGGACATCCGTACTCAAGGTTTTAGGATATTCTACGGACGTCCTTTTTAGATCCGCAACGGACATTTGAAGGACAAATATGGATATCCATCGGACATCCGTACGCAAGGTTTTTGGACATTCTATGGACGTCCTTTTTAGGTCAACAATGGGCGTTTAAAGGACAAATACGGATGTCATCGGACATCCGTAAGCACGACTTTTCGACATTCTACGGATACCCTTTTAGCAACGTACATTTATAGGACCTGTATAGAGATGTCCATCGGACAGCAACGAATTCATAATTTCTTTAAATGTCCCATCCAGGCCCGGTAACGAAGTAACGGTACTGCAAACATGACATTAAAATTTCTATCCCCAACTGGTTTCACAGACGCCGCAAGCGTTCCTGTCCTTTAAAAAAAAGTATATTTACAATGCTACTTTGAAGACGCTTACTCGGTCGGTGTTTATTACTTACTCAGATAGCTTCTATCACCGGATAAATACATTATGACCTGATAAATAAATACAGTACAGCGAATTGGAACACACGACCCCTTGAATTCAATTCAATGTGATCAACACAATGTTACAAATCGTAAAAGACACGGTATACGCTAAACGTTATTTAACCTACAGAGCATGTGTGGACTTAAAACATAAGTGGGCATCTAACTCACTGTCATTGTCTTAAACACAAATGAATAATATATGTCTTAAGAGGAAATGTCAGTGCAAGAGAGGAAATTCTGCAAACCCATCACAATCTGGTAATTTTACATATTTTACAGACAGTTCAGTTGCTGGCCAGGTTCGTAAATCGGACAAATTCTTACAAAAATGAACGCCTATTAAATATGACTTGCATTGTATAGTGTACCAGGGATAATGTAACCTAACCTAACCTGAACCAACCTAACCTAAACTAACCTAGCCTAACCTAATCTATTCTAACTTAACCTAACCTATAGAACCTAACCTGAATTAACTAACCTAAGCTAACCTAAACTAACTTAACCTGAGCTAACTTAACCTGAGCTAACCTAACCTAAACTAACCTAATTACACCTCACCTCATTTAACCTAAGCACGCGTAACCACACTAAACTCTATGTCAGTCAAATGTGTAGAATTTTAAATGCACAAGTTTAAAAAACGATCTAATCTGACTTTTCTAGCCTAACGTAGCCCTATGTCATTGAAGTGTCTAGAATTTCAAAATGCATAAATACTATGGCGTAAGAGAGATCGTTTGCGAAGATTCTAAGTGGGAAAAGCAATTAAAAGTGATGTGTAGAGTGATTTTCATGATATGGGTGTTGGAGTGCATATACCATATAGTGAAGAAATACCGATAAAATGCGTTTGTCGTCGTAGCGCCTTAAGTTGTAAAGTAAGGGGGAGAAAAGGAACAAACGTTGCAAGTTTCAACATTCTAGCACACTCTAGCACAACATTCCGTCTGACGCTCAGTTGCACTATCTGCACGTCTATGGAACTTAAAAGCGGCCTTGCCGGTAACGTTCTATAGATAATTCGCTCACCCGGTATAAAGGCAACGGGTACTCTTACGGTCAATAATGAAAGCCGAAAATAAGAAAATACACTGTTTTTTTCAAAGTCCTTTGTAAATTCACTAGCGTGTACTGTACTGTAGTGTACTTTAACATAATGATGGTAGGCCTATGTTTGAAAAATTGTTGTTATTTTTTAAAATAAGTTGCTCTTTTAACGTGTTGTACAATACCAAACTATATACAGTATGTCAATCACTATGTTTTTGGCCTAACCGAATCACTCTTGGACCCATCAGATTTAGCTAAATGAAACTCAAGTGTATATAAGCAAATTCCTATAAACTAATATCGTCACTGTAATTCTTCAGTTTTTCTTAAAATAAAAACGTTACACGAAATTATAAACCTACTCCCTCGGCTGGAATAAACAAAAACAAATGAAAGCGCATTTCCCATTCACCAATAACATTTCAACAAATGACAATCAGATTCCGTTTCTGATAGCTTTTTAGACAAAACTTAAAGACAAATTTTCCCAGATAATTAGTTGTACCACAATGCTCAGAGAGCACTTCCAGTAAAGGTAGTACATATTTTCTCCAATTTCCCAACATTATTTCTTTTCGTCTTTGAGTCTATCTTCACACTTATATCTGGAAGGAAAATACTGGACATTGTAGGACATAAAGAGGATGTCCGAAGGATATCCGGGATGGATATAATTTGGACGTCCTGTTTCGGATGTCCAGCGGACATCCCATGGATGTCCCATCATATCCCGGATCTCTTCGGACATTCGGGATGTATTTTGGACATCCGTCGGACGTCCGGTGATGTGTGGGTACTTACAACTATACTGGAAGAACATAAATTGCTATATAAGACCGATCAGCAATCCTTTATTTCTGCCTGTTCGACATCGAGATCCAGTGTCAACTACACTCCAGACCGCTTAAGAAGGAAGATTTATTATTATTATTGTTCATCTTATTCTTTTTTGCTTCAAGCTTTGACTTGTGAAATTTTAAAGGCTGTCCAACGTAGAATCTTCTCTTCATTGAACATCTAACTTCAACACACTTTCAGGTATGAATTAGGATCTGTCTTATATTGCGATTTCGAGCGTCTGACATAGGCTAGGCTATTTCAGTATCACCCCCAAATAACATATGTTTAAAGTTGAACAATTCGTTTACTCTGCCCATCGTTAGTAAATGTGGTGTGTTAAATGTAATCATGTTACGTTCAATTATATAGGTAATGAACCCCTTTCGTAGCCAAGAAGTTCTCACGTTTCGCTGAGCTTCACTACGCTAAAACCCAAATTAAGACTCTACCGTCTGACAAGTAGAGCTAACGCCCAAAATGAGCTCTCATAGTTCACCAAAATTTCACATTAAGTGTATTTTTCGCCTCCGAAACAGTCTTTGATGAACGTCGAATTAAACCCTCTCGTAACTGTACAAACGTATTCCCCCTGTGTTCCAGGATTTCTTGTTCACCTGGAGCATGCCGTTCACATGGTGTTTCAAGAGACTCTACCATCTGACAAATATACAAAAATACACTTTTCATAGACCTTTAGTACATTAAATAATCAGTCATTTTACCCAGACAATCAGCGCTCTTTCGAGACGTTCACAGTACGCTTCTGACAATGATAGTTATTTCGAATTTTCTTGAAGTGATTCCTGGAAACAAAACTGTAGCACCATATCAGTCACTGGCACATACAAGAAGCATCGGAGAATTAATTCTGTGACTTTGTGATTAATCAACGCTGATTAGCACTCCCAATGTAAAATTTTGGCTTTATATACACCCAAATGTGACTTTATATACTCAGGAGATAAATCTTCCCGGATATATTGTTCAATAGTAGAGTATGTATCATTAATACTCATATTTTTTGTTTAATTTACTTTAAAGTGCTTTGGTGTTAATAAAAATAGTTTATATTACCTTCTTGTTTAGTGTAATTACCACGTGTTTCAAAAGTAGTCAACAATATTTTAATTAAAATTGCTGATTGTACTGGTAGATCTATAAATTTAGTGCTATTATTTTATTATTTATAAAAATATTGAACCGTATTTTCTAAATAACCACATTGGCAGAGTTGAATGATTATTATCTCGTTATTATAAAATGGCGAGAGGACAGAGGAGATTAATTTGTCATAATATAAAAAATAGGAAGGAAAAAGGAGGGAAGGATTGAGCAGAAAAGAGAAAGGGAGGGAGCGGGTGCTGGTAGTCATGGGCCTAGGGCACCTAGACACATAAATCTAGCCCTGAGTGTTACGTATTTACATGAAGAACGTTTTAGATCAACACATATAAAATTTATCTATCTTTCATCTCTGTTTTTTTTTCTTTTTTTGTGAAATTAACATTAATAATAAAGACTGGATTTTAATTCAGGAACATTAATTCCTCATTTTTTCTGCTATTTGGTGTTCTTTATTTTCAGTACGTTCCTTTGATGCTATATGTACAGTTTTGATTAATATTATTATTACATGCTTTTCCTAAACTCAAATCTTCCATTTGTTTGTTTCTTTGTTTGTTATTTCTTCTGCCTCATAGCACAAAACATATGTAGTGTAGTTAATTTTTGTTTATTTTACTTTGTTTGATAAATTGATCTAAGCTTTTTGTAGTCATAATAATCAAAACAATGTTTATCTCGAAGTACGAACCATGTGAGGTATAATTAGTGCATGATTATATTATTTTTTACGATAGCTCATTTAAGCTTGCCTTATTGATCAAAACAGTAATTAAGTTATTATTTTTATCTTGTTATTTGTCTTTCGAGTCCATTAGTCTTTTGTCTTTTGTCGCTTATTAGGATTTGTTGTTGATGAGTTGTTATGACTATCAGCCTCTGAAACACTCCGATCTTTCCACATCACTGCTCACTAAGCACTATTCTGGTTGAAATTAACACTGTACGTTTAAATTTTGAAGTAAGTCCTAGATTGGTTGATGGTTGAAGACTTTAAAAACACTAATTATTATAAAGTTTCACTGCACAAGTCCCAAAAATTATGTTGTTTTTGTTGTATATACACGGGCGATTTTGCGTCTATCTTCACTACAACACCATTTTGGCCATACTCCCTTTATTTAGAGTAAAGTACTACTTGCAATCGCTAGTTAATCTTGTTGAATGAATCTCAATTTTTTCAAACTTAAATTACTCGTAATTCATTTCCCGACGTCATACAGTGATGCAATCTTGCACAGCGACGTAAGTCGGGTGACAATACAATATTCCATTGTTACTTTCGTATATTTCTACATATTTTACAAGCATTTATTTTTTTTAAATGTGGACTTGTTTATCCTAAAATAAATACTAGCCCGCAACGATGCTGCTTCGTACTAAAAAGTAAACAATAATTTTGTTTATTAACTAACTAACTCTATCTCTTATGGAACTCGCAAGTTCATCGCCGCAGTAACAAACGTTACCCATTGTATTCTATCCTGGGCAACATCAAGCCAGTTTTCTTCACGAACACATACTTCTCGAAGATCTCTTCTAATATTGTCCTCCCAACGACGTCTGGGTCTTTCGAATGGTCTCCTTCCATTCGATCTTCCAACCAGGATTGAATATCATCTTAGTTTTTTCCCCATCCGAGCCACATGACCCACCTTAGTCGTCACGATTTGATTAGTTTTACAACATCTGGTGAATCTGGTTTATTTTTAAAACATCTATTTTTGTAATGCATAATTTTATTTATGCATTTATAAAAAGAAAAGCATGAGGAGCGCTCTCATATACAGTACTTTATCAATGTTTTAATTCATACGCCGCATGCTTTTCTTTTTAGCCATACATAAACCAAATAATTGTTTACTTTTTAGCTTAAATTGTTTAAGAAAATGATATGTTTTAAAAGTTTTTATTATGTTTTCTCTCTTCATTTTTAATTAATTGAAGAGGAAGAATTAAGAGACCAGGACCTATTTCGCTGTTTCTTATCTTATTATTTTGTTCACCTTACTTAGTGTATCTTCATCAAACTAACATTATTATTTGTTAAATCGATTTCTGAGCAAAATATAATAAGGGATTCCGCCAGAACTTTCAGTTTGTGGGGGGTGTAAAGTCACAATTGAAAGAGTGTAAGTGGAATTTTGAAAGGTTTCTGTCATTTGTTTAGTGTAAAATTTTCCAAAGTTGAAGACGTGCGCTTGAGAATTGAGGGATGCGGCAGAATAATCATTATTAACACTAAACGATACAGCAATACTCCATGATCTTTGGCGAGGTATTTTTAATTTTATCCTCCTAGTTCTATGGTGGCCTCCTTTATATGCTGTATAAGTGCCGTTATTCAAATACATTTTATGTTGATCTCTTCTCCATACTGCATATATTTCATTATAAAGACGTAAATTATAAATCTGTGATAGTCTGCTTTCAATTTTAACTGAAAATAAAATGGAGAACTTTTTATTTTCATTAATTATACACTAAAAAAGAACTACAATATAATTAATCGTTTTCTCGTATTTATCTCTCATTTTATTTACTGATTTCTATTAAATAGCATCCCGATATTTAATATCAATTATATTGAGTTCCTTTGGATCGTTTAAGAAAAAAAAGTTATACAGTAATTTGCACATTTCAAAACACAAGGCATTTCTCAACTTTTCAACTAAACGATTATGCTAAAGTTAAACTGAAACAGCATAGATGGGGCTATTTCTATTTAATCACTTGTTATACCTATGTGTTTAAGATAAGATAAGATAAAATTAATTGTATGGGCGGTAACAGCACTATGGCTTCTATGTGTTTAAGACGATGATCAGAATAATACATTCGTGAAAGTTGGAGTAGTGAAAAACTTCTAAACTCTTATTTTCTCAATAAACTTAAAAGGAAGGAAACAATATGACAGGAATAAAAAGATGATTTTACGTCATCTCGCAAATATTTTATGAAAGCCATTTAAATAAATCGATTTGAGTCTCATATTATGCATAAAAAATATACTTAAGATTATGTACTTGTTAATGAAAAAAAAAATACATTACTTTCGCAAATTTACAGGTCGATACAATTTTACATTCTGAGTGACATACTGAATTTGCGACCTAGGTACGTTGCCGCCCCCTCCGTCATATTAAAAAAAATGGCGCCCGAGGCATGTTCTTTGATATCTCGCTTTAAAAACATTTTAGAGCAAAATGTACTAATCTACACAAAATTCTCTACAATAAAGGTTTTTTCCATTTTCCTTCTAGAATACACCGTTTAGGCGCCAGAGGTGCTTGTAGTTTTCAAGTTGTATGTCATTATGTAACAGGAAAGGCCAAGCAGGTGGGAGATGAAAATGGCCTTAGCCGAATAGAAAATATACGGAAGTTTTGAAATATGACAATTTGACACCGTTTCATGAACTGAATAATGTACTAGATTTCCGTTGCCGTTCGCTCTTCCTCATTATTACAAATGACGCCCGAAAAACGTTTCATTATAATATAATTTCGGTATATCTTGAGAAAAAAAAAATCGTTATTACAAAACGTGTAAAGGGTCAAAGCTCTACAACTTTCAAACTCGTTTCCACACCGCCCATGAGGTAGAATATTCGGCGTTTTTTTTATCGTGAAGTCCCCTATAGGCCTAGTTCAAACGGTTTGATTGATACTTAGATACTTTTTCGTTTTGATTCTCTGGAATGAGCACGTATGTTTACGTCTACTTTACTAGCGTTTGGCTGAGTATCGCTCTCCTTGCCAGAATCCTCTTTTTCTTTTTCATCTTGGTATGCAGATAGGGTGTTCCATTTCATCTTCTTCTTCAGAGTCACTAAAAACTGAAGCAACATTTTTGCAATCCTGTCCATTGCAGTTAACGCAAATGATGGAAAACTTTAAACCTGCCTTTCTGCAGGCACATGATGAACCGCATCCTTTTCTGCATTCACAGGAAAGGGATTTAAGTAGTACTTCATGATCTTTTTTTGTTCTGACTGGAGTAAGTCTAGTCTTAATTTGTTCCAACTCCATTCTTCCTGATTCTTGTAGTTACCTATCCAACTCTGAACTTGATGGCAAATTTAAAACGAATGCTGCTGCTGCTGTGGGTGGGAGTTAAACTTACTTTTTGTAGCCGATCTGGTGAACTGTTGGTATCGGAGAGCATTCAAAGATGTATGTTTTTGACGAGCTCCATACATTTTCTAAAAATTTGTTCTGCTGCAACAATGGCATCAGAATCTACACTTTTCTCCTTAAAACGTTTTACAAGGTGATGTAAATCTTCGGAAGTTTCAAGCACCTTCAGAAACGTATTCCTTCTTTGGCCGAAGACTGCATTCGTCGTGTCACAATCACTAAATGCGTTTAAAAACAATATATTATCTGCCACTGTTGGTTCAGTGTGCAAACTTTCTTGACAGTACACTTTTCCTTCGATTTTTCTTTTCCCTGGTTTTACGAAATTCACCATTTGCATGACCGTTTCCCAGTGCTATTAAGGGAACAGACAGATCTATGTCTTCTCCAACAATAAGTACAGACTTAAATGATGAGTATATACTGATTGCTGTGCTTACGATCAATGTATCAGCATCTTCAGTTACCTGGTGAACTGTGTAGCTTGATTCCTCGAACCTTTTCTTGAGTGTTCAAATAAGACGACTCTTGTTTATTTCGTTAGCTAAAATTCTTGCCTATTTGAAAGTCGTTATCATTGACTCATCTAAACTTACGTCTGCGGAGGCTTGCTTTCGTTGTATAGCAGAAGTCGCTCTGCGCGTTTTGCGTTTTACTTTGTTGCGTCATCTGGATACCCGTCGAATATAATTATTGAGTTTGCAACGTAGTATCTTTCCATATACTGTATGTAGTTCGTACAAAGTGCTGCGAAAGATTCATTACGATGCCATACCACTCAGCACAACAGAAATTCACCATCTATAACATAAATAGTGCTTTTAAAATTCATAACATTTGGAAGTGACAAAAAAATTGTAGAGACTTTGTGCCTTTATGCATTTCTCCCTTGTAAAACAGTGGTAAGGGATATGGAACAAGTTCAAATTGAAGGTAGGGTTGTAAATCTGATTTCTTAGCGATCAACATCCTATCGAAAAATCCATAGTGGAACTGAGTCATATTACCAAAGTTCAAAACTCCCGAATTGTTTACATTCAGCTAAACCCATTTTCAGCTCAAAATTGCTTGGTCTTTGCTGTAACATAATGGCATACAGCTGCAAAACTACAAACACCTCTAGCGCCTAAACAGTGCATCCTAGAAGAAAAATGGAAATAACCTTTCTTGTAGAGAATTTTGTGTAGCTTAGGTTTTTGTAGTACCACATTTTGGTCTAAAATGCTTTTGCAGCGAATTTTTTTTTTTTTTAAAATCTGTTTTGGCGCATTTTTATTTTTAATGGCGAAGCCAGCGGCAACGCCCGGAGGTCGTAAATTCGGTATATTACACAGGACATGAAACTGTGTCAAACTGTAAAGTTTCAAAATTTCTGTATTTTTTTTCAGCTAAGGCTATTTAAAACTCCCTGTTGCTTGGTCTATAAGATTGATTATTTTTAATGCACTTTATTTGGTAAATTTTCAGCGAATTGTGGTTGGACATTGGGTACTACCATAGATACCATAAGCTTATTATGAGATCTATGGTACTACTGTTAACTTTGAAATTTTCTGCCTGGTGATGAATACGCTTTCCTTTTTTAAAAACAAAAATAAAAAGTTGGAAACACTGAAGAATAATCAGGAAAATAAAAGTTTAGTTTTCATTTCTGCTTTAATATAACAGCCGCAGTTACAAACAAATTTATGTAGTAGGCCTACAGAATAGGTGTAGATGTGACAAAACTACTTCACCAGGAAGCGGAGGTATGGATTTATAAATGGGCCCACTGAGCCTGGGTCCAAGGCTCCAAATTTGTTGGGAGGAATTATTACTAACTAATACCAAGACTATGGGAGATTAACGTTGGCTGGAAACACTGGTTGGAGTGATAAGTCTTGGTGATTACGTGACAGAGCAGCGTTGCCAAAACATAGCGCGATAAAACAGCACCGACTGCAATCGACAAAATACCATTAGTCACAACCGAGTGTGCCACAAAAGCGCCACTGTCAAAACGGCCAGCATCAAAACAGACTGAAACAGAGCTGCGTATGTCAAATAAGGACTGTGCGAAAACAGAGCTGATAGAAATTCTGCGTATTGTGGAAAGCCAATCTCAGTCAGACCCCGTGGACACTATATAAAAGCGATACTGGACTGATCGATGCCATTAAACATTAATTAATTTATGAAGCCTGGGAGCGGAAGGAACAGTTAATCTCTATCTTTCGTTTTCAGTCTGAACCAATATGGCCTAAGTTTTCTATTCTCAGCTTTTTACGTGTTGTGTCATTCTATGCTAGAAGTTTACGGAAAATACGTTTCTGAAGTCAGCTTTGCCATAAATGAAATATTGTGAGAGATAAGGGTATGTGACACTAGCATATGATAATGATGCAGTAGCCTGGAAACACCCATTTCTTCTCGAAATAACGAAGGAAATGAGACCAGAATGCGTAGAAATCCATATCAATAGAGCACTATAACCATGCTAGCGACACATACCCTTATCTCTCACAATATTTCATTTACAGCAAAACTGACTTCGGAAATGTATTATCCGTAAAATTCTAGCCTAGAATGACATATTACACGACCCCCTTCTAATTAAAAAAAATCGAGATTCAATATGGCGACCATGAAGGTTATACCATCCACAAGGCACCCATTATTATCCATTACTACCTTCCACTCAGTACCCTTTGAACGCGAATAACTTGTTCTTTATTTGTTTCTCTGATTTTTATATATAAAGATGCATGTTCGTATTATTCGTCCCTATTTAGCTCCGAGTCTAATAATCCATCAGTACGTATATTTTGACCTCCTCTATCGAATGCATATAGTCTGGTCAGTCGATGAGAAACTTGATTCGGAAGGTTCCCTTGTAAGACACTAGATGAAAAAAAAATGGTGTGAAAGAATTAGTCAGTATGATCTTTTAGCGGCTGTAGTGAATATTAAGTAATATGTTACGTGGAGACGAGGCAAATCCAATAAAATCAAAATACCTATTTTTTCTACCTAGAAATAATTTTCTCTTGAACTGTTTTGTTGTAAAAAGACATTAAGGACGGGGATAAACTCCATGGCCGAGGAGCAAAATCCACTTGAGCTGGGTAATTTTGAATGACAAGTAATTTTTTAGACGGTACCACAAAGAAGTCGTATGTGAGGCGGGAAACAGGTGAACTGGCGTCTTACCACGAAGGTTGGGAATAGGTGCCCACTAGCTAAATCCATTGATTTAAGATAAGACTGTTTTCTGGTTAGACCCTCATTTCTTTTAACATTTTATTGTTGAATAGAATGTAGCCATACAATGAACATTTATAATTGGTAGTCTACGTATGTACTCAATCGAATTTGAATGGCATTTATTGCCTTCAGGCAACTATGGCTGAGGCCAGAAAAGGAGTGAGGTGAGGATACAGCAAAGCAGCCCATTAGGGCCTATTTTTAAAGCACCATCCCAACTTTAACTTTGTGTTACTGAGAATAACCTGGATAAACCTAAGCCAAGATGGCCACAGCGGGGATCGAACGCAGGACCTATCGAACCCGAAGTTAACTCTCTACTAACCGAGCTGCAACTGCTCCGTATATGTTCAATAGAATGTGTGTTATACGTTAAAGAACTTTTTTTTTATTTCAGACGTAACATAAAGTCATTTATGCATTAAATTTATGTATCATTTATTATCACATAAGGAAGAGAAACCTATTCTTTCAAGGAGATATGCCAAGGTAACATTGTAACGAATATTTTCTGAAATGGTCGAAATATTTGTTCATGTATTTTTGTTATATTATAGATAACATAGCTATGAAGTTTCTCTTTTTTATTTCATTATTATAGTCTTGTATCTTTATTGTAATGTATTAGGAGGCATCTTTCCCCCAAATGAGTGAGCATCTTGCACTGATGTGTGGGATAAGATGCACATTTTGATAGATCAGTTTAAAGGGTCATGTGTCTGTTGTGTATACATGTAGCTTCATGTACTTCTGTCAGTAAGAGTATGAAAGTTCAATATATATTTGTGAAAAGTTTTTTCTATCTCATTTCTCTTAATTACTTTAGCAATGGTTCCTAGACCAAAATGTCTGGTATCTTCCCTCAATACACTATATACAACCGCTCTGTTCGTTTGCCTTACTGTCGACAACTCAGGAACTACTAGAGCTAAGAAGATGGTTGAGGTGTTGTTGGAAAGGCATCCGGGAGGCAAATTCAAATCCGTACAGCTAATCGAGTTCACATGGGCGGGTCCGGAGAAAGAGGAGGGGGCAATTTTCTACTTATTGTTATTACCGTAGTATTTTACTTATAGTGGGGGCCTCAAAATTTATTGTGTCCAGGGTGCCTCGAACGCTAAATTCGAGCCTGGGGTGGACCTGAGTACCTACAAATTAAAATGAAGAAATTAATAAACTTAACCAACAAAACTTTGAATTTTTAAATATATGAGTCAACTAGTGTTCAATACTTTCATATGATAAGTCTCATTCTACAAGTGAAATCGTAAGGCAAATTATTCCTTTCTCCCAAGAAGAACCCATCCACTGAAATCATCCATAGAACATGGTATTCTTCGAAAGTGAACTATAATGGTAGAAGTCAATGTAATAATTTAAGAATAAAATTCCTCTTTGGATTAGCACTGAGAAAGGAGCAAGTTCGAATTTTGAAGTTATTTATGGCATCTTCGGCTTAGGTCGGGATAAGGTAGCGTAGAAGATAAGAAAGGCATCGTCCAGGGTTTGGCATTATCTTGGCATTCGCCTGATGAAACTGAGGCGAAACCATTTAAAATCTAGTTAGAAGAGAGTCAGTCGCGAGACATTTGAACACGGTTACCTACCCACTCTGCTTCAAGCCCTACTCATGCCTCATGCCTCCCATCATGACAGGTTATCTCACTGGAACAAGTAGCTACTTGGATGGTATCTGAAATAGTGTACTATATTCCTTCCTTCCTCCTCCATGGTAAGAGTAAAAGAATTAGACGTGACCGTCTGTAATTTTCAGGCGTTCTGAAGGCCATAAATGTAATGCTATAATGAAATGTTTGTGTCTTATCACGTGGAACACATTTACATCTTACGAACAAAATATGAAGCTTAAGTACATTAAGCGATGAAAACTAACGTCGTTTTATAGAAAAAGGCATAAGCATGAAGATGGGAACTTAAAAATGTACTTTTTCTCTCACTGGTTTTACGTTTTAAATTATCGTTTAAATTTTACATTTTAAATTTAAGACAAACAATATTTGTTTGTCTTAATCAATGTATGGAAGAAAGTAATGTAAAGTAATCCAATTAGAACATTTGAATCAGTCATCCTATATAAATATAGTTTATCTTAAGATTTTATAACATAAACTAATATTGTTATAGTTATAAAGATATCTATTTTTCTGGATTTCAACTGCGTATAATTGAAAATAAAAATGCTATACTCTAATGCTAAACGAACCATCACCTATTAATTTGGTTGATGAGATGACCCCATTCAATATTCGACATCAAATTCAATACATCGGAAAGAATATTATGTAAACACGTGTACACCACAATGCATAGGATACAAAATAAATCAAACTGTTAAAACTTTTACACCCATTTTTACAGGATTCCTTTAACTTGTTTTCTTCATAACACGATGCTGTTGAATAATACAGACACACACACACAACATACGTTCTTCTTCATTCTCAGTTTTCTGAAGGAAACAGAACGAAACAACCACCAATAATGGTATCACGTTTCTCTTCTATATATAAATCTTCAATAAGTAATACAAAACAAGTGCTAAATTTTACACCCTTGTTACATTATTCAAGACTCTCATTCTTCCTCTTCTTCACAGATGAACAAGAGAGTGGCTTTAGTAACCGTGAATAAACAGTACCGCCAATCTTTATGACTAAGGAAAACAAACTGTTACATCCTTCGATACGACCAGCATCTAAACCCTCTTTATATTTAGGTGATAAATATGTACTAGTGTTATAAAAAAAAAGAAAAATAAATGATTGTGTGAAATAATAAAAGTGGAAAATAGAGATTCGCTGTGGTTTGTATCTTTTCTGACAAGACCAGGAAGTTCTTTCTGTGAAATCAGATACATTTCAGTGAAAGTATTAAGACAAATTCTTAATGTAAGAGCGCTAATAGATAATACTTCAATTTCCATTATAAGTAATTATTGATAATTATTGTAAATAATTACATTATAAATCATAAATAATTATAATTAGCTCCAAATCAATGACACTTCCTTATCTACTTGGCATCTTGTGAGAACCAACCATAAGTCGAATAAGCACTAAGGAAATTGTGCAGGTTCGAGTCCCACTCACGTCGACTATCATAAGGCTTTGTCCCACGAGGAGAATTCTAGGATGGTTTATTACATACAATGTTCTTGTCACCACACAACCATCTACATTTCTTCTCCGTGGCTACACCACAACATTGCAATTGTATGACGTATGCCACGATAATGCCTAGGTTTCGGAAAAAGATACCTATAAATGATTATTTAAAAGAAATACAAAATATATATATTAAAAATAACGATACTGTAGCCAGGTTATTAAGAACAATGTTTGGTCTTAAAAGTAATATGTTGGCTATTTCGTAAACATAATTAGAAGCAGGCAAACCATCCTGACTTAAGTTTCTCGAGGGATTTCGTTAATCACACAAGGAAATGTCGGGATGGTACCTTCAATTTAGGTTCTGGGAACCACTCGTTCTCACATCCTTTCTCATGCCCTATTCCAATCTGATCCATAATTTTCTATAGACCAATTCAAATTCAGTTCAGATTTCAAATAGTTAAAAAGAAAATAATTTATTATAAAATTTGAAATATTATAGAGAACTAAAACTGTTGGTGTTCAAAATCAAGGTTTATTTTTAATTAACTTGTCTCAAAAGATTTCTCATCATTATTCGCTGTGAGTTATTAATACTCCATGGTAGTGTTCAACATAAAGAAAAACTTATCATCTATCATCATTGTCCGATAATATCCCTTCGGGACGGGCGTAAGCCATAGTGCTGTTACCACTCATAAAAATTCATTTTATCTTATCTTATCCGATAATATCCCATCATTTTTTTTATCAGGCAGGCATTCCCTTCATGCTTATCGAACTTAGTCATTTTTGGTAAATAGGCCTAAATCTGTCTAATATTCTAATGTTGTTTTATCTTAAATATACGTGGGTTTTTAAATAGAACAGTTTTGAAAAAAATGCTTTACCAAAAAATAACATTCCTGACAAATATAAACAATATAATTCTTTACAAACACTTCCTTGGTATGTTTTCTTTCAAGATAAATAATCACCTTCAATATTACGGTCTATATCTCAAATCTTCCACAACTCTTTGAGACTATGGCCTTCAAAGAGACCAGGATCCTGAAGAAATCCCGAAATGGTCTTCCGAAAATCCTTATCAGTCTTCATCATCTCCTTTAGGATTCATTTTCTTTCATGTGTTCATGCTCTGGGACGATTTAAGTCTGCTTCATTAGAAATGTCTGTTCATCATATCATTAGACTGACGTCACATTGTTCCCATGCTCAGCTTCCTGTAAAATGCATAGGAACAATGTGTCACAAATAAAGACCACATGAAAAGAACTTTATTTGTCCATTTTCTTCTGTATGATTGTCCATTGTCTATATGAACTTTATAAGAGAGCGTTTTAAAAGTACATGATTAACATTTGGTAAACTTGCACATCA
Organism: Lepisma saccharinum; assembly: GCA_022664845.1. Taxonomy (NCBI): domain Eukaryota; kingdom Metazoa; phylum Arthropoda; class Insecta; order Zygentoma; family Lepismatidae; genus Lepisma; species Lepisma saccharinum. Next base: position 15,989 of record JAGDQP010014143.1, on the reverse strand, counting down.
AATAAATATTTGCTTGTAATAAACGTACTATACATATTCTCTTCTTGCACGATATTTTTTTAGAAAGATCTTACAAAGAGCTAACAGATGGCGCTCTTATCTCAATTTTAAAAAAATGGACAAAGTACGTTCTTTTCCTGTGGTCTTCAAGTAATTTGTCAATTCATAATTGCAAAAAGATGTACGTGCTATAATGAAATACTGCTGTAATATGCAAATTATATTCATTGTATTCCAATGGTGCGTTTTGTAATCAACAAACACACACAATTTATTTTTAAGATTATAATAGATAAAACCTTCCATCGTTACTAGAGTACGTCTATATGGTTGATTTATATGTGGTATATATAACTTAGCAAGCTAAAATATATTTTTAAGTAACACATTTGGCCTGGAAGAAGTGCTTAAAGTCTGGATGTAACGCTGTATTTATTTTTTAAATAATGATGAAAAAGTGAAAAGGAGAAAAAGAATACATGAAATCTTTATTTTCAAGTCAATTTACGCTCATCGTTTGAACATGCCAATTTACTTTGAACACGGTTTTTTTCTCTCTTTTCACGAGGGCACTTTGCTCTTTTGTTTGTGAACGTCAGAGAGACCAAAAAAAAGGAGCCTTTAAATCTTTCAGAATGTCACGAGAAAGCAGCAACTTCCGTAAATTCTTCCCATTTTCACGCCAATGACTTTTCTATGTAACGAGGGAAACAACATTTCGCGGTATGAGTGAAACTCCTTTTTCTCCTTTCGGAGGGAGTAATGAGTTTGGAAACTTTGCCGAAGTGTTAAAGGAAGCCAAACACTTCACACACACACACACACATATACAAATACACACAATGATCTACACTCGTGTGTAGAGAAGGGTTTTACTTGCCCCTTTTCTTAGTGTTCTTCCACATTCATTCCGATCTTTATTTAACGAAGTGATAGTAGCAAGACATATTTGAATTTCTACGAAATGTGACACACGAATGTTTAGGTAAGAATTCTAAGAGCTCTTACATATTCATAATGATTTTTATTTTACGAAGTAATAGCAGGAGCTTGTTGAGTTCTACGAATGTATACTTAAGAATGTGGCGTAAGAATGTGTATGGGTGTGACAAGAATGATAAGAACTCTAGCACATTCATTTTGATTCTTGTTTCACTAAGCGATATTAGCAAGAGTTATTTGAATTCTACCAAATGTGACACAAAAATGTATACGTAAGAATCATAATAATTTTACGTAAGAAGAACGCTATTAAACCGTAACAACTATGATGAAAAGGGTCAACTGACTCCTAGGGAAAACATATGTATCTGGGACGGCAAAATAGACGTAATCGAGAATTGCCTTGTCATAATGGAATATGGACACAAAGAAATGCTACCAATATAAAGATATTTGTATTCAAAGTCTGTCTCAATTGTGTGTAAAACTTGTTTTGTTTATATTTTTGATCAGGAAAAGCACATTCATAGAGTAAAAGGTGTGATCAAAAAATACGGTGATACGAACAAAGTAATAAGCTTACCTCAAATTTGAAATAATATCCTTCAAAGTACTCTTCTTGGCTAGCAATTCACCTATCCCAACGCTGAATCCATAATTAAAAGTATTTCTTTAAAGCTTATTTCGTAAGGGCCTTCAGCTGCTCCGTCGTGGCCCTCTCAATGTAGGGAATGGTATCAAAACGTTTTCCTTTAAGCACGATTTTATTTTTGGGAAAAAGCCTGAAGTTGTATGGTGCAAAATCCAGAAAGTAAGGCGGATGTGGACAGACAGGACCCTATTTTTCGGCCAAAACCTCGAGGATCAGAAGTGAGGTGTGTTCTTCCTTCTGTTCGCCAGTCAAAAGTCTGGAAACATATTTCACACTCATTCGTCTCATTTGCAAATTATCGGTTAAAATACTTTGCACTAACGCGTACGAGATGTTAAGTTCTCCGATAAGCTCTGGACTCCTGTTTCAACGAACTATTTTTGCAACTTTTTGCATGTTTTACAACTGTTTTTGAGGTTGAAGGACGTCCGACCGTTGCTCGTCTCTAACCGACTCATTTCCGCTTTTAAATAGCTCATACCACTTGTAAACAGTCTTCAAGGTCACCACATGATCGTCATACACTGATTTTAACATTTCATGAGCTTCTTTGGCACTTTTTTGCAACTTAAAACGAAACTTAATGTTAACGTGTTGTTCTAAGTGCATGATGCGCAACAGATACGGTAAACACGACCTCAGTCTTTCTGCTCTGGAAGCCGACTGACAAGTCACAACTTGTTCAAACTTGACACTGACTATCTCAACGGATCAGGTTGTTGGACTTAATACTTCAAATGGATGTAGCGTCAACATTTACTGCAATAAAAATTCATTCAGCGTATTGTTTGATCACACCTTGTATATCTTTTGATTATCTGGAGTTACTAAATTAATTTTGTACCACATTAAATTGACAATGACACCTATACTTAGAAAAAGAAGTACTCCATACAGTAAAGCATTTGTCTTTGAGTTTGCAGCATCTAACGAAAACATCGAATCCTAAGATGGCTCACGAATTGAATAGAAGATGTAAGACCGATTGCGGCAGCTACACATTGCTGAATCTTATCTTAAAATGAGAGCTACCAATGTTTCCCAAGCGTAAAGTGTATAATCAGTGTGTTTAAAGTGGTGCTGTGCAACAGTGAAACGTGGACATTGAATATGAAAAAAAGGCCAGAGACTAGGAGTTACACAACGAGCAATGAAATGATGTATGATAGAAATAACGAGGAAGGACAGAAAGACAAATGAATGGATTAGATCTCAAAGAAAGGTAGAAGATGTGATCAAGACTGCAAAAAAATATGGAGTAGACTGGATACAAAACTAAAGATGATCAGATGGACGACATATGTTCTACATTAGATTTCCAGAGAAAAAATGACGTAGAGGATGATGAAATCCAAGATCCGTAGATAAAATAATATGCTTTTTTACGCGGTACATGAATGAAGACAACAGCTAAGAGAGACTTGCAGGAAAAATGTGTAGTCCTTCATGCAACAGTGGATTGAAAATGGCAGAATATTTTATAGCGATGATTGGTGAAAATTTACATGCTGTCAGAGCTGTATGATGAGGTATTTGTATTATTCCTCCGTACACGATTTAAGTAAAATAACTATGATTCATATTATAACGCCGCAAGTCTCTCCTGTGAAATTTATGTGTTTTGGTTACACTCTTTGATGTTAAGAGCGATTTAACCTTACAAATCCTAAAAATATAAAGACCATTACGAATACTCTGCAGTGAGACTACACTACTACAATATTTAAAGCACAAAGGACAGTAATCCAGAAATTCAAAATAGGAATGAGCAAATAACTACGTTCTATAATTGTCATCATGATCTGTAATACTCTTGAAGATACTACTAGATATAGAATATCTATCAGCGTTCCTTTTCCCAGTTTAAACGGTTTACAAGTTCACCGATAGATGTGTCTCAGACCAATTATTTATATTCTTCAAGATCTCAGTATATTCAAGTTCCGTGTTTGGCTTAGCAGCTCGCATGAATTGTTGATTCCATATCCAAATTTCAACTTTCGGAAACTTCAAGAAAACAGCCAACGCTGGAGCTAGATATGCCCCATATGCAATTCACCCATATGCAACTATGCAACTACATGAAAATAAATTTGCAACTACATCAGATGACTGTAAGTTGGATCATTTAATACAGAGCTACATTAAAGCATGCTGATTGATTTAACTACAAAGGTGAAAGCGGAATATCTCCCATTTCCTATATCCTCTATAAACCAACTGAAAACCTTACAACAATTATCAGAATATAAAAATTAAATCTTAAAAACTTAAAAGAGGGAGTGTGTCTGGTGGCCCGGGTTTTTCGATTAGAGCATAAGGTATTAATCCAGATAAGGTATTAATCTCACCAAATATATCAAACAAACTCATACAGAAAAACGTTGAAGTCAATCTGCCTACTGATCACTGTGAAATATATATCACATTCAACCTCAAAATTATCAAAAACATTTCTATTTCGAAATTTCCAAACTACAACAAAACGGATTGTGAGAAATATAGAAATTATTTACAAACAGAATTGCAAGACCTACAAATCAGACTAGAAACTGTGGAGGATATCGAAAGAGTTAAGCAAATCACAACAAATAAAATTCAAGAGGCACTTAAAAAACATGTTAAATATGACAAAATAATTCCATATGCAGAAAGACTACCTGAAAATATCATTGAAATTATAAAAGACAAAAGGCATCTGATAAATTTGCACCACAGACAACCATCCGAATTTTTGAAAGGACAAATAAACGACAGGCATAAAGAAATCAAGAGGAAAATTGCTGGTTTTAGACAACAAAAATTAGAAAATTTCATATCAAAATTGACTGAAAACTGTCATAAAAATTCCAAAAGCTTCTGGAAATCGATATCGGCATTTAGAGGCAAACAGTATGGATTCACAATACCGAGCAAATTAGACAATATTCCAACTGCTTCAAATATGGAATTTATTAATATAATTCATAATAAATTTAAAGATAGAATAGGAACCGATGAGGACATAAATAAAGAAGAAATACAAAGGGAAGTTATGGAAACAGCCGAAATAATAAAGCAAATAACTAATCATAACCAAAATATCATTGAGCATGATATACAGGATGATCCGACAGAAGCAACAAGAACACTTTTAAGCGAAATAACACAAGAGGAAATAACTAAAATTCTAAAAAAGAAAAGAAACACGGCTCCGGGTCCTGACGGAATACCGTACATCGCATTACAAAGAGGCCCTCCTATATTATTTAAAATTCTTACCAAGGTTTTTAATGCCTCACTGAAATTAGGATTTCTACCTCAAAAATGGAAGACTGCATTTACAATATTCATACCCAAACCTAACAAGAGCCAATTTCAATTTTCAAACTATAAACCTATAACTACCAACACAATAGCTAAAATTTGCGAAACTGTCATTACCAAAAGACTTAATGTATACCTAGAATCAAAGGACCTCATCACTAAACATCAGGCTGGTTTCAGAAACAAGGTTTCAACTATCGATCAACTCATGAGGATCATTACAGATATACAGATTGCTCTAAATAAAGATTGGCGGGCGGATGCTGTGTTTATGGATTTAACGGTGGCCTTCGACACGGTGTGGCACGAGGGGCTAATATATAAATTATATTCAATAAATCTTCCTACAACTATCATACGATGGATTATCCAATTTTTGAATAATAGAACCACTAAAATCAGATCTAAAGAAGAATCCTCACAAGAAATACTAATAAAGAAGGGTGTTATCCAGGGAGCCGCCTTAAGCCCCATTCTCTATTCTATTTCTATTTTTGACACACCTTTTCCCCCAACAAATCTAACTCAGTTGGGTTTGTTTGCAGATGACACTGCATATTAGTCAATGACCCGATCCTCAAATTCTATAATATCCAACCTGAATGGAATAACTCGAAAGTTTATTAATGGTGCAAAACTTGGAAATTGAAATTGAATGAAGGAAAGACTCAGTTTGCCATATTCTATCCCACAGGACACGGAACAAGAAAAGACAAAAGAAAATTCATAACAATAGGCACCACAAAAATTAAACCAGCTAACACAACTAAATATTTAGGCTTTACTCTAGATAAAAGACTTACATTCAAATATCATATTATGGATAGAAGAAATAAAGCACTCAGGGTGTTTTCAATGCTTAAAACTATATTACTTTCAAATATTTCTTTCAAAATTAAAATTATTCTTTATCTCTCTGTACTTAGACCTACAATTATATACGGACATGAATTATTTCAGTCCAAAACTAATATTGAATATCTAGAGAAGTACGAACGTTATTGGTTGAGAGTTTTTCAAAGGAAATGGCAAGATGATAGACAGTCGTTGTATAGTAATATTCATTTCCCTCCGATGCCAAATTATATTAAAAACAGTCAAATAAGATACATCGAATCCAATAAAGAAAAGAAATTTGCAAATATTAACCTACCTAAAGAACTTAACATACATATAAAAAGACATAACATAACCTACCAAGAACTATTACAAAATATAAACAGATAATACACAGGAACTACGAGCGAAAAGAAAACATAAATAACTAAAATATACAAAGTAAAACATCGAATAACGGATGTGACTGTAAGTTGGATCATTTAATATAGAACTACAACAAAACATGCAGATTGATTTAACTACAAAGGCGAATCTCTGTGATTTCTTGAGCAGGTGAAAGCGGAATATCTCCCATTTCCCATATCCTATATAAACCAACTGAAAACCTTATAATAATTATCAGAATATGAAAATTAAATCTTAAAAACTTAAAAGAGGGAGTGGGTCTGGTGGCCCGGGTTTTTCGATTAGAGCATATAAATCAAATCAAAATTAAAAATTAAATTATACGTGCTGTTGGTCTGATTAGGAGTCTGATTCGCTATCAAATATTCATTTATAATCTACAAACCGAAATAAACAACTTTCAAAGGACTAAAGTGGCCTAAGCTGGCCAGATGTCCATTTTAAGTGGCCCTGCAGGCCATTTACCACTCTTTCGACGACAGTCAAACTTCTCAGTTAGATAACAATCTAAATGATTTTGGGATAGTAGTAACAAACATAAAAAATGATCTAAATGAGCCATTCAAATTAAACAAAATAATTAATGCAAGACTACCAAACTTAGGACATAATTTACTCAGCTACAAATTTAAACGGATACAGATTTCAATTCAAATCCAAGGCTGACAAAGATAGATTCTGTGACAAATTTAAAGCGGAAGACTTTGGGACAAAAGCAGAAATAGAAATAAGTAAAAACAAAAGCAATAATCCACAGAAACCGAGCACAAACACTACTTTTACGTGCGCAGGAAGAGGAATTCCTATAGAAACGGAGACAAAAGACATATTGAATTACCTTAAAGAAGACAAATTACCAGTCACAAATGTAATGAGAATTAGGAATGATAGGGGACCGCTACCACTGATACGTATTTTTACAAAAGATCCCAAATTGGTCATTCATCTTATAACTAATGGAATCAAGATAGGTTATTTCATATATAACGTAGAGGAATCAAGAACTAATGGCAGACCTTTTCCATGTAGGCTGTGTCTCTTATACCATCAAGATAAACCATGTTCTAAAATTCCATCTTGCTACAAATGCGGGCAGAGACATCAGAGTTACACGTGCAACAAAGCTCCAGATAAGAACTTTTGCGGGACATGTAAAATTCAGGGACATAGAACAGCGGTGTCTATATGCCCTAAAAGACCAAAAAAAAAAAGGATATACATCTTCTCCTTCCAAAATCTATAGAGCTCCACCAAACATAAACAATCAGATTGAATTCCCAAATCTAGTACAAGAAAACCAGAATGAAAACGAAGAGGAACTAAATAAGGGAGGTTCGGAATCTATAAAGAAGGACAACAATAATAAAGAGATTGAACAAAGGATCAAAAACCTGTTTGAGGAACACACAAACCAGATTACAAATTGGGTTCCATCTATTTTAAGCCTGTCTTTACCAAGTGAAGTGGTATCCAGGCTTAACACCATAATAAATGCTCCTTCGGAAGAGTTTTTGAAAAGTCACTACAACATCATACAATCGGTAGATGGAGATCTGCACATAGGGATTGAATCATTTGATAAGAAACTAAAAACCAATTTCAACAACATAAATACAAAAACAGTAACAATCGATCATGGACAACAATAGAAATGCACATAAAACTAACATATCATTACAATACAATCTACACATTATGTTTGTAAACATAAACGGCATAAGAGAAAAGATTGACGAAACTATGCAACAAGTTATTGATAAATAAATAGATGTATTAATTCTGAAAGAAACAAAACTGACTAACACCGTCAAACTGGATTTAAATGGTTATTCAATATTTAGAAATGACAGGAATATTGCATCAGGAGGTACTGCTATAATAATAAATAATAAATTTAATGCCACAGAATTGGAACTTCCAGATAATCTAAAGGATGCTCTCACCACACCTCTAGCTATAGAAATACACCAACCAAAAGATCCAATTATTATTGCAACACTATATTCTAGTCCTAGAACAGACATTAACAACAGTCTACCTTTATTGAGATACTTTACGAAATATCAGAAAATCATAATTGCTGCAGATATAAACAGTCACCATCAGTTGATGGGTGATCCAATCACTAACGACAATGGCACAAAATTGTTTCAATATCTGCTACAATCTCCTTTAATCAATGTAGGACCTACTCGTTTTGCTAACAATGTTGAAACGGCACCAGATAAGATATTAATCTCACCTAGCATTTCAAACAAACTTATCCAGAAGAATGTTGAAGTCAATCTACCTACTGATCATGGAGAAATCTATATTAAATTTAACCTCAAACTTATCAAAAACATTTCCATTTCGAAATTTCCAAATTACAACAAAACAGATTGGGAGAAATATAGAAATTATTTACAAACATAACTCCAAGACTTACAAATTGGTATAGATACTGTTGAGGATATCGAAAAAGTTAACCAGATTACCACAAACACAATACAAGAGGCACTCAAAAAACATGTCAAATATGACAAAATAGTCACACACGCAGAAAGATTACCTGAAAGCATTATTGAAATTATAAAGGACAAAAGATATTTAATCAACCTTCATCACAGACAACCTTCTGAATTTTTGAAAAGACAAATAAATGAAATACACAAAAAAATTAAAAGAAAAAAATTGATAGCTTTAGACAACAAAAATTAGAAAACTTTATATCAAAATTAACTGAAAATTATCACAAAAATCCCAAAAGCTTCTGGAAATCTGTATCGGCATTTAGAGGTAAAAAGTTTAGATTCTCTATACCAAATAAATTAGACAATCTTCCAATTACTTCAAATATGGAATTCATTAATATAATATACAATAAATTCAAGGACAGAATAGGAATTGATGAGGACAGAAACACGGAAAAATTACAAAGGGAAGTAATGGAAACAGCTGCAATAATAAAACAGATAACTGATCACAATCAAGATATTATTGAACAAGATATACGGGACGATCCGACAGAGGCCACCAGAACACTTCTAGATGAAATTACGCAAGACGAATTTATAAAAATTCTAAAAAAGAAGAAAAATACAGCTCCAGGCCTGACGGAATACCATATATTGCTTTACAATGAGGCCCGCCCATTCTATTCAAATTTCTAACCAATCTTGTTAACGCTTCACTAAAACTAGGATTTTTACCTCAAAATTGGAAAACTGCATTCATTATTTTCATACCAAAACCTAATAAAAGTCGGTTTCAATTTTCGAATTACATGCTTATAACACTAACTAATACAATAGTCAAAAATTTGTGAAACAGTCATAACTAAAAGATTAAATGTATATTTAGAATCAAAAGATCTCATCACCAAACATCAGGCTGGATTCAGAAACAATGTTTCAACTATTGATCAGTTGATGAGGATCATTACGGACATTCAGATTGCTCTAAATAAAGGATGGCGGGCGGGTGCAGTGTTCATGGACTTAACGTTGGCCTTCGACACAGTGTGGCACGAGGGGTTAATTTATAAACTATATTCAATGAATCTTCCTACAACCATCATTAGATAGATTATCCAATTTTTGAACAACAGAACAACTAAAATTAGAACCAAGGAAGAATTCTCACAGGAAATGCTAATAAAAAAGGGAGTCCCTCAGGGTGCCGCCTTAAGCCCCATTCTCTACTCTATCTATGTGAATGACACTCCTTTTTCCCAAACAGATCTAATTCAATTGGGATTGTTTGCAGATGACACTGCATATTGGATTATGGCCAGATCCTCAAATTCAATAATATCTAATCTGAAAGGGATAACTCGTAAATTTATTAAATGGTGCAAGACCTGGAAGCTGAGGTTGAATGAAGGAAAGACTCAGTTTGCCATATTTTATCCCACGGCACATGGAACAAGAAAAGATAAATGAAAATTCATTACAATAGTCACCACAAAAATTCAACCAACTAACACTACAAAATATTTAGGAGTTACATTGGACAAAAGACTGACATTTAAATTACACATAATGGATAGAAGAAAAAAAGCTCTCAGGGTGTTCTCGATGCTTGAAACTATTCTACTTGCAATATCCTGTTTAAAATTAAAACTAGGCTTTACCTGTCCGTACTAAGACCTACAATAATATATGGACATGAATTATTTCATTCAAAAACAAATATAGAATATCTGGAGAGGTACGAACGATATTGGTTAAGAGTTTCACAAAGGAAATGGCAAGATGATAGACAGTCACTTTATAGTAGCATCCACTTTCCTCCGATGGCAACCTATATTAAAAACAGTCAAATAAGATACATAGAATCCAATAAAGAAAAGAAATTTGCATATATAAACCTACCTAAGGAACTTAAACATAAAAAGACACAATATAACCTACCAAGAATTACTACAAAAGATAAACTAATAATACACAAGAATTACGAGGGAAAAGAAAACATAAATATACACAAACTACAAAGAAAAACATAAATAAAGGATGCGTCGACGCGATGGATTATACAAATTATTAAACAATTACAAAACATGCACAACAATCTAACTACAAAACATACTTAATCTCTGTGGTTTCTCGAGCAAGTAAGAACGAAATACCTCCCACTTATTATACCCCTTTTAAACCAATTGAAAATCTATTAATAATTTAACCAAATATAAAAATAATATTCCTAAATCTATTTTAGAGAGAAGAAATCAAACAATTCGGATCATTCAATTAGATAATTTAAAATTAAAATGAAAATGCCGTTTGTCTGACGCGGAACCCGATTCGTAATCAAATATACACTTAAAATTAACAAACCCAAGCAAACAATTTTCAAAGGACTAAAGTGGCCTAATATGACCAGATGTCCATTTTAAGTGGCCCTGCGGGCCATAATTCACTCTTTCGACGACAATCAACAGATCACTCACGTCAGTTATTTAGGCCAGTCGAATTAGGATTCTCGTACGTGGTGCTCGTGGACATAATTAGTAATGATTTTTTCTTTTCACAGGATTGTTGTAATATTGGTCCTAATCAACATACTAAAAGTCCTGAATGATCCACCTTGTGCTGCCTCCGCCATCTTGGAAAATGGCGGATGATCACACATCTTCCTTCGGTTTTCGGCTAATTTCTCAAAAACGGTTAATTTTAGAAAGAAAATGAACTAGACCAGTTTTAAAGAGCAGACAATTTCCTATTAGATAGAGCTTTTACATTTCTCTCAAAAGGTAAATTCTTAAAAGGTAAAGGTAAATTTATTCTCTATAAAATATGGCCACTTTTTGGATCATGAAATTATCAATTTGCTAAAAATTGTCACTTTTTCAGGGTTATTGAAATGTTTTTGGGATTAATTGATCATTATTCAACTCTTAAAGTCCATATTTTTAGAGACCCGAAGGATCATCGCAGACCACTAGGCATTTTAGTGAGATGACGAGTGGTCAACACATCGGCTGTCCTATTCGTCTTTTTGTGGCTTTCTTGATCTCAGTTTGTTACTGATTTGAATACAATGTATAATTTATTATTTCTAGCATACATTGGTAAAGAATTGCTTTAGGGAGGAATGTAGATATTGTTGATATCAACGTAGATACTGTTGATGGTCATAATACATTTCATTGCATGGGAGGAATTAAGTTCGTCACACCTTCAACAGCTGTGTAGAAATGTTCAACCATGGTGAGGTCAAAATCTGCATTATCACTAGAAACCCTTGAATCTATTCAAAGTATACCAATAACGAATTTTCACAGGGATATATACGAGGGCTTACGATCAGTGGTCGTGCAAGATATACACGCTTTTCATCCAACTGAATCAGATAATCCGATGACTGATCGTAGTGACGTGCTTTGGATGTGTGGTAAGTGGCTAAATACTCCCGAGCTGCCATCTTGGAGTGGTTTTATGGCGAAGATAACGGAACATATACCTTATGAAGTTACCAAAGTCCATTTTCTATCATTTGTTCATATGCCAGCAAGCAATTACGAAACCATAAACAATGTTCTTTACTACCCTTCCAGTGTCCCAAGAAACAAACCAAAACATTGTCTTGTGACGTTCGATCAGTCACTATACGCAAAAGCATGCGATATCGTAGCTTCCTCTTCAGATTTATCTAACATCACGGTGCGACTTGGAGGTTTCCATATGTTAATGTCTTTCATGGGCGCTATCGGACACATCATGTCAGGCAGCGGTTTGAAGGTGTAATGGGCCACTGTTTATGTTACAAATTCAATTGATAAAATGATGTCTGGTCACCACTACGCAAGGGATGTTCGAGCTCATTTGTTAACAAAAGAGCATTGGCACATACTATGCTGAACAACATAGACATTCCCGATTAGATGAAAGTAGAAATATCAAACACTGACAAAGAAGCTATCAATGGATTAGGTACTTACGAATCCACTAATGGCTCTGCAATAGTTAAGGATCTTTTAAACAAATTTCAAGATTGCCTTACATCGACAGCTGAAAAAGGACCAACTGCAAAACTTTGGATACAATACTTCCATATGGTGACTATTCTAAAGAACTTCATAAAGGCAGAAAGGATGAGTGATTGGGAGCTACACTTGATATGTGTGAAACAAATGATGCCGTTCTTCCACGCTGCTGGCCACTTAGCATACGCCAAATCTTGTCGAATGTACTTTCAACATATAAGCATTCTTCATACAAAGTTAACCGAAGCGGTGATGGAAGCATTCATGAGAAGTTTTGCAGTCAGAAGAACAGACAAATTGTGGACTGGGCTATGGACCGATATGACTATTGAACAGACGCTTATGAGAACTATGAAAACTGTTGGAGGTCTGAGTCGAGGAAGAGAAGTGTCAGAAAGTGTTGTGTCAAAGTGGATACAAGGCGCGCCAGTGTCATCTGAGGCGGCTGAAATCTTCGAGGAATTTTGCAATGTAAGGCCGGTCACAGTGAGCCAACATGTTGATCTCGGAAAAACAAGAATGGAAAAGGTCGATGAAGATACGAAGATATTTGTGAGCTGGCTTGAAATACACTGTCCATTTTTGGAACGCAAGGAATTATTATCCTTATCGACAGGTGTCAGTGCAGATGACACCATCAACTGCCACAGAAATGTGGAAATATTAAAAGCTATAATGAAGAGCTTAGTAGGTCAGAACTTCCATAACTGAAATTAAAAAGGAAAGACAAAGTGATTCCATTAAGCTCAATGAACCATAATACTGAAGTCTTCATGAAAAAGTTGTGCCTGTAAATACGAATTTGCTGTTCCAAAGAATCATAAAAGCAGTTCACGACGACAGCCAACTGAAGAACTGTTTTAAATATTAACTTTCCTCCTTACCACAGTCCCTATTTGATGAACGAGGAATGAGAAAATGTGTCAAATCAAGCCTCTTTTTATGTTTCGACACAATGGATCCACAGACACTGCACCCTAACGAATGTAAATTTGTTGATGATGGTGGTTTTATACTTCACCGTGTGCTATG
>JAGDQP010014142.1:10394-37656 GCA_022664845.1 Lepisma saccharinum | reverse complement strand
TAATGGACCGAAAATAAAATTGGTTCTTATTTAATTTCATTTTGTCAGTCTGTCGGTTTGTCTGTGATCTGTAACAGAGTGTACAGTCTCAACCAAACTAGTTAGAGAGAAATGCATTTAAGATTTAGGTTCAGTGATATTGATTCAAACAGTTGCTTTTAATTAGGCGATTCTAAAACTAACGGATCTTTCCACTGGTTAGTTTCTTCCAAACCTGAAATCGGATCACTTTTGGTGACCCAGCCTGACCTAAACATAGGTGAACATGTCCGAAACTTGACCCACTGACCAGGTCTTAATCTGAATGACTCGGGTCTCGATCTTGACCCAAATAACTAGACTACACTGTAAAAAATGGAAACACGAAATGGATGAAAGTTACTCCGCTTTATGGAGAAATAAAAGTCGAAAATTAGCGTTTTGTTGTATTTACTCTTAAACGTGGATATAGTGTAAGCCTTTTAGTGGAAAGATTGGTAAAATTAACTCCATTTTAAAGTTAAACACTTTCTTAGTAATACGTTAACTTTAACTGAAAATGGATTGAAACTGGCCAAAGTGATTTGTCCGTGAACGTTTAACTTATTTTACGCTTAAAACTCGGTCATTTTCTAATCGAAGTGTAAGCTAAACTGGCAATTTTGAGGTTACGTACTTTTGTGGATGAAGTTTAAGACTTAGTTGGATATTCTATAATCCAGTAACAGCAGTAACGTTACTTGCTTGTTACTGAACGTCCCGCCATTTTGAGTGTTTACATTGCCTTTACACTGTGAACAGCAAACAGTTTACTGGTGGGTCGAGAAATTAAGTTGGGTATAAATCTTTACACTATACCAAAAGCATTTCTAATTTTTTTCACGAGACATTCCTCGTAGTAAAATCAAAAACGTGTTAATAATTAACCTCCTTCACAGTACAACCATAGCTCGCTCGGAAAGCCAGAGTCACCAATTGTCTTCGTAGCGAAGTGGTTAGAGCGTTTGAGCGTCTGAGCTTGAGGACCGTGAATCGAAACCCAACCACTTCAAATATATATATTTTTTTAATTTTCAAGGAATATTTCCTTTTATTCTTTTCTACTTTTAAAAAATGCTCGGATTGAATGAAATACGTTGGAACACTCATATATATGTAATGTATACACGCATTTTGAAATTTTACGGAAAGTAAAACGTTCAACCGAAAACTGGCTGAATGTAGGTTTATCCAAAAAGTGGAGGCAGCTCAGCTGCCTCCATTTTTTGGATGAACGTTGTGTCTCCTATTTTTACAGTGTAAAAGGGACTCGGCGACCTGATGATCGCATCTTAACCAAAGTGATCGGGTTTGTTCGTGTGATCTATGAATATTGTAATTTGTGAGAACCCTTGAGAAGTGAGCTAATGTATGCGAACTTCATTTGTGAGAGATTTAAAAGGTTTTAGTTATTTTTCCTATTTAATACTTCAATACCAACTATCAGAATAAGCCTTTCTGAGAGTACTTACATGCCTCCGACAGGTTTTTTTGTTGTTGTTTTTTTTGTTCATTCAGGGGACATGAGACTATTACCATGTTACTACGACTGTAGCAATTTTTCAATGTCGTATTTTTCGTGTTCTTGGGGGAACATGCGCTGTCCTGTTATCCATGACAAAAACAGTGTCAAACGCTGTTGAACGATTCCACGCGTCACCCACTGACATTTAGAATACACTTTCCGACGTTAATTGCCTTATAACTTATGTTATAATTGCAACAAAGGCGATTTCACCACATCGTTGGATAGAGGAGACATTGAAAAATACATGCCCGATGAAAGAACACTTAATCAATAAGAATGCTATATATTATTTAATGTTATAGTTGGCGTCAAGCACTGACATTTTTGGAACCCGCACTTACACTGTGACATACATTTTCCCAAAATTCTCTGAAATTATGAACTCCCCCCCCAAAAAAAAATAAATAAAAAAAACACACACACACATTTAAGATGAATGTGTTAAATTTAATTGCCATAAAAAACATCCAGAATAAAGGAGAAAAATACAGCGTCACGCACTGACATCTGTAAATTATTAGATGAAATTACCTTGTAAGTATTGCTTTATTTTTGCACATTCTGATAGAAATAAACTAACTTACTCAGTGTTGCCATAATCATCGAGGTTATAAGATTATGATAGTTAGTGACATATGTGAAGCGCCAAGTGAAGTACTCTTTTCGGAAACTAATTTTATTCAAAGATTTTGTCAGTTTTAGAACAGTATGGATACCCGTATATCCTATGGTGCGCCTAACTTTGATAGCATTGTACAGAATCCATCAGCCATAGGAATGGACGACGAAAAGATGAAAGTGAGAACAGATTCAAAAGAAAAGGCAGCAACACCCTATGCAACAAGTATCTGGGAAAGAAAAAAATAAAGACGAAATTAAAGAAGAAAGAGAAGCAAGAAAGTCAGTTGAGCTTTTTGTCATGGAACAGTTGCTTACGAATGTCATGGAAAAGTAAAGTTATCGATTGGAGCGACAATTCGAAGATTTAGGTCACAGCGTCTGGTGGGATAATGCAAGGAAACATAGACCCATGCATGGATGATGTAAAGAATATGGGGATGAATAACAATGTGAACATTCTTATTGTGAGTATCCGAAGAATAATAGAGTTGTTTAAGCCATGGAGAAGCCCAAAACGAAAGTGTTTAAAATACGCCACCGTGCAAATGAACACTCGGAAGTCTTTAGTACATAGTGCTATTACTAGAGTCCCGGATAGTCTGCTTGAAAACGGCAATGAGTTTAACATCACCAGTATGTTTAAAAGGAAGCAGAATAACAACTGAAAGTAATGAATATCAAACCTGGAAGAAAATTCACGGAGAACGAGCTGTGTTGTTTGACAAGATGCAAAATAGTCAGTGTGAGAAGGACGATGCTATGATAGGAAAAATTATTCGAGTTGAGGAAGCTAGTAACGCGGATAATGTGTACCAGAAAGGACACAGCGAAGAGCAGCGCAATAAGAGTCAAGTCAACGGGAGGCAACAGGGGCCTTTTGACGACTACAAACGGAAGAGAAGGCGACCCCCCCAGATCCTTTAGGATAGCCAAGACTCGACTTGCTGTTACAAACAGAGCACAAGACAGCAACGAATCTTCGGTGATTACCCAGACCAAGTGAAGTGTTACGAGTGCGTTATTAGAGCGAACGCAGCTGGTGATTCGAAGATAGAGCAGCACTTAATTCCCCCTAGTTACATTAACAAGATTGAATACAGGATTAATGTCGTCTCATGGTTAGATACTGAATATAAAAAAGGCATTTACCACTAGACATGTACTAAACAACCATTGATGGCAAGCTGAGAGTATCTTACGTCATGGAAGAACTTATTTAACCTTGAAGAGCATATAGGTTGTACGAGTGGAGGAGAAACGATAAGAAGATCAGAATGATGTTAACGTTTGTTCCGATACGAGTTGTGCATTGCTGCGTTATTTCCTTTCTTGCGAGATCTCATCCATAGTGCATGAGAGCATAGGAATTAGTTTATTTTCTTCCACGGTTTGCATGAAGAACAAGAAAGATTATATTTTGGTGCCGATGTAAATAGTGTAGAAAAATTTTGTGTCTTTCTCTCTTTTCTTTTGTGTTTCTTGAATTTACTGGAGTATTGTGAATATAGCGAGTTAAAATAAGACTTGTGCGAACGATTAGCCTGTCAGTTCCGAGCTCATGAACATGAACGCTGGATATCAACGATAAATACCCAGGGTTCGGAGCTACATTCGGGCGCCATATGTAACAGTGCTAGAAAACTCACACTCTTATTTAGTATTTATATGCGTATTTCTGCCAACTAGCATTATAGTAACAGTAGAGGAATGGAGGTGGCGCACGTGTTTGCAACTTTCTGAAATTTAATTTAATACTTGTTCCATCTTTTAAAAGAGAATTCTTGTATTATTTACCGATGGATATGAATCTATGTATATTGACACAGTTTTACTTTTAACTAATGTATAATTTGTTACTATTTCATTGTGTAATATGTTGGTCAATAAACTATGCATAATGCTACTTAATGACCCAATGGGACCACCGTCAAAACGTAAGGTCGATTCAAATAGTGGTTATATTGCTTTTCAGGAAATAAAGCAAACAATTGTTTTAATCACGTCATTTTTGTTCATAAATAATTTCCTTTCAACGACAAAGGATTCCCCAAGTGTCCGCTTTTCTTGTCAGGAGTGGAACTTGGAGTGTGAAATAGTTCTTTATTGGGCATTCCGATGTCTTACCTTCCCTAACTAGTGGAAGCGCACTGCAAACAACCATTTCTCTCTCTCTCTCTCCGAAGTTTGAAATTTGCAGTGCAATGTTTCTACATCCTCTCAACCTGTGGGCCGCGGGTGACCGTTTCTCTCCGTAGGACCGGATCCAGTAGATCATATACCATTCTTACATTAGTGGGAGGACCGCGTTGGTGAGTGACCGTTTCTTCACGATAGGAACGGTACCTGCTACGTGTTGAGTGTTTCACACTACCTTTAGTGATAGCATCTTTGGATGACCGTTTCTGCTCGTAAGGAACGAAATCTGAGAGGTATGGTCTCTTAACCTTAGTTCCTGCTCTTCACTGCGCCTCCCAGTATCCAGCTTGCCCACTGCATTATCGAGGCTAACACCGCAGCAGGTGTTACATAAGACTTTGAGACACAGTGTTGCCAGTATCATCAGCCAGTGTTGTTATAAATACACCAAAAATATATATTGTAATATTAACAATATTGTCGTATACTGGACAATAAAATGTGGTTACTTTGGAACCAATGTAGCAGGACGCGCCTATCCCATGAAGAACAAGCAAAAGCAGTCGACAGAACGTGCGCCAGATGGCAGCTAGAAGACTTTAAGCAGACACACAGGAAACTATAGACAGTGAGTGAGAAATTATAATATTAACAAATGTTTCACGGATAAAAGTTTATAGCAATCAGTTGAAGAATGCTGGAATATCTCACGTTTATGTACGAACAAGAATTTCCATGTGAAAAGTGAAGGTAAGGAAATAATTGACAAAAAGTCTCGACGTGCTCGAAGGCAAGCAGGGTATGAAATGCAAGCACGGCAGTACATGCAAGTAAATGTAGAATTGTGTTCGTTGAAGCGAAAATCATTATATTTATGAGACCCAACTCATATATATATCATATGCATGAGTAATCACAAGCAATTTAGTAGTGAGAGACTTGGTCCTGACAAAAGTGATTACTTGTACTGATAAATTAGATTAGGTTTGATCATTCATGTACACGGTGGATAGTGAAGTATACCCGACGAAGCATTTACATTAGACATTCGGTTACTAAGAAAAAAACTCTTAACGTTATATTCCAATAATTAAATAAAGCTGTAGGCATTTGTATAAATATAAAGCTCTTGTCACGATGTATAGTGTCTAATAGTAATTGATGATATGTTTCACAGCTTTGAGTGATATATCGGGTGCGTAGTATTTCTAAATGAAAGAGAATATGGGAAAATCAATTCGTGCATAGAGATCAGCAGTGGGACTAGGCAGTTTAATTCTATATGCAATTCAAAAGGCCTGTCGTTCAAAGATTTTGAGTTTTCTATAGAATGATATTGGTGCGGCAAGCCATTCGATGTGTCCGTAAGTTAATACTGGGAGAAGAAAAGCTTTATAGGTGCTAGACCCCAGGCTGTGCCAGGTAATTACTTCAGAAGATTGAGACGGTTGTAGACTTCACTGGTGAGGCATTTTAGGTGCGGTGTCCAAGTGAGGTGATAATCGTATGTTATCTCTCTAAGTATTTTACAATATGCATTGGGCGGATTGGTGTACCTTGTACATGAAGTTGTAGGCGTGAAGGGTTGCGTTGAACACGGGAACGTTGTTTTGGAGGCAGGGAAACTATGCTTGGGTTTTGCTTGCGTTGATTTTTAGTTGCCATTTGGAGCACGAGTTACTAAAGGCATCAATAGCGGTCTACATGGTTCTGTTTATCTGTTGGGTGGTTTTGGCTGTTGCTATGAACGCTGTGTCGTCGGCGTACTAATAGAGATGAATATTAAGTGGCATGGTAGGAAGATATGTACAGAATAATATGTTAATTAGAGGTGACAGATCGGAATCTTGTGGAACACCAGTATGGAGGAAGATCGGGAATGAGAAAAAGTTATTGATATGGACATAGGCGAATCGACCGGTTAGAAAATTGTAGATATATCGAAGGTATGTAACTGGGAGTTTTCCTAGGTCAAAGAGTACAAGTGTGGAAGGTTTATATGATGATTGGTTTATCTATTAAAATGATTGGTAATGTGGTTGGTGAGTCTTAGGAGTTGATCCTGGATACTGTAGCCTGGTCTAAATCCTGCCTGATGCTCGGGAAGTAGGTGGTGTTCATGTAAGTGGGAGTGTAGGCGTTTAACAATGACTCGTTCCAGGATTTTACTGAGGGTTGGAAGTAACTTAATTGGGCGAAACGGATTCAGGTGGTTTGTTGGGTTTAGGGATCACTAATGTTTTGGAAGTGTTCCATTGCGCTGGTATACGCATTGTCCGGTGCGTATAATGGAGTTATATATGGCTGCTATCAGTAGGAAAAGTAGATCCTTCTTTAATATGTCTGTACGTAATTCCATCTATGTCTGGGGATGTATTCTTCTTTCGTGTGGCAATGGAGATGACATTTTCTACGGTGATTGGTTCAGTGAGAGTTTGCGTTTCGTTGATATAATGGTCGATGTTAGGTTGCAGTACTTGTGATCTAGATTGAAGCGAATTGCAGGGTAGTTTCTCTCCATGTGTATGTATGGTTGTGTAAATATCTCCTGTAAGTACACCGCAAATGTGTTGGCTTTATCTACGACGGTCAAAAGTGGTTGGTTTAAATGTAGAAGTGGATAAGTTGTTTTTGTCTGTTGTCCTGCCAATAGATTGAACCTTTTCCAGAATTTTGATGAATGGTCAGTATCTTGTAGTTTATTGCACGTTTTGACCCACTGACGCAGTTTGTAAGCTGCCACATAATTGTGAACTGTTCTTTGAAGCTGACGATGCTGTTGCAATGAGATCGGATTCCTAGTGCGTGTATAATCTCTGAAAGGTTGGCGAGAGCGTTGAACCAGACTGAGGTATTTTGGTGGCAGTTTCGGTCGAAGCGGTGATGTTTTAGTTGCCGGAATATATCTGTTTGATGCGGCTTGAAATGTTTCTGTTATGGCCTGCAAAGCTTGATATAGTTCCTCTTCATTCGCTGGTGCTTGCGTGTGTTCTAACTAATCGGTGATGAATTCTCGGTATTGATCCCAGTTCGCTAGGTCCAATCGGGTAGAGGTACGTGTTGGAGGTTCTGCGGGTTGTTTGGGAAAATATCGGTGTAAGGTTAACTTAACAGGAACATGGTCGCTACCTACAGTATCCAGGACGTCTATGATGGAACGATTGACAAGTTTGGGTGAAAGAATAACTATATCTGGAGTTGTTTGGGAGATGGGATCTGTAGGTTTTAGAAGTTGTTGCAGGATGCCTGTGGTGTGGTTTATATTGTAGGTAGTGAAGTGCTCTTTGCCCTTATGAACGACTGTGGATGTTGATGTCCGCCATGATGACATAGGTTCGGAAGTTATTTGAAATGTACTGAAAGAATTGGTGTGAAATGGGATGGTCTGGTCTGACGTAGATTGTGACTAATGTAACATATAGGATTTTGAAATATATGATGGAAATGAGATATTCAGGTAGCTGCATGTGAGGTATGTAGTGAGGACGATGAGGTATTGAAGGTTTATATCCGATGATTGCTACACCTCCTTTTGCTCTCAGTGTTGCTATGGT
This sequence comes from Lepisma saccharinum, assembly GCA_022664845.1. Classification (NCBI taxonomy): domain Eukaryota; kingdom Metazoa; phylum Arthropoda; class Insecta; order Zygentoma; family Lepismatidae; genus Lepisma; species Lepisma saccharinum. Next base: position 29,799 of record JAGDQP010014142.1, on the reverse strand, counting down.
GCTCGTTTGATGGATGAATTTGTAGTCTGTGATTTTACTTTGGGTTTTTGTATTGAAATGGATTTCGTTTAAGATGAATGCTTGCGCTTTTTCTTCTAGTAGAAGTGATTCGAAAGTTATTTATGTGTTAGAAGTCAATTGATACTAAGAAATATTATTACTATATCCATAATGAAATGTAAGTTTGTGATTAATGGTTAGTTATGTAGAATTGGTAGGTGGTGCTGTGACGTAATAAACGAAGAGGGCCAGGTAGCTTGAAATGTAGCATAACAGACTTGGAGAGATTAGGCGAGATTACATGCAAGTAGTCAATTACAACAACCTGTTTAGTCATTTTTGATTTAAAACGCGTGTGATTAAATGCATGTAGTAATTTTAGATTAAACGGTTTCTGTGTGTGCTAACGGATCAATTAAATTCGTTAGAAAGAAGCAGATTTTTAGTTTTAAATTGAATATCCTCGATTTATACGGCCATTTTAAATTTGCTGACGCTAAGGCTACTCGCACAACACAAAAAGTTAAAGCATTTTTGTCTAATCATGCTTCAGTGCCCATTAAACGCATATACAGTGAAAGTTCCCACAACGGACATCTCTGAATAGCGGACACCTCTAAATAACGGCCAATTTTAAAATCCCCGGCAGCGTAACATTGAATGTTATGGAAGGAAACTTTTTTAATAGCGAACTGTCTTAATAACGGGCACAGATACCTTGATAATGCTTTCTTTTAAGGCAAAATCCTCTCTATAGCGGACAAAGCTAACATGTTGTGATCGTCTTTACGGGTTTGTGTTTCAAATATTTTCAAATTTGAGCCATCTTTTCATCGAGAAGTACTGAAGAAAAATGGATGCTTATTTTGTAACCTCCTTCACCTCATTCAAGATCGCTAAGATTAGTTGCGGGTTTTTAGGATGCTTGACGACAGTAACAACCAGAACACAGAGAAATAATAACAACACGTAGTTACCAGAGCAAAACGACTAAGAAAAGTGAAGTCAAGAGTAGAATATTCTTGTATTTAAAACTGTCAACGCTGTTACATACGATTGTCCTGTTTAATGTCGGCCTGAGCCGTAGTAGCCTGAAGGCTTTTAATTCAATTAAATTCAGTTCAATTGTCCTGCTCCTGGCGTCTTTACGGCACTGTACCAGCAAAGGACATAAAGGCTTTTAGAGATGAACATGTAAAGAACAATTTTCTAGCATGTAACAATAACTCGTTTGTAATGAGTCCATATATCAAATATATTCCATATGACAACGAGTTCCTTAAAAAAAAATTGTTTCAAAAGAACAGGGAGTGAAAATTTCAATGACAGAGAACGTTATTCCTTACTCGGATGGGGGTCATTACATATATGAACCCCTCTAGTGTACTGTAAAAAACGACGGCTGTTGTTATGTGGTCAGAGATATTAGGCTTACGTTGACAAGCCACACAGTTGGAAATGATCATTGATCTGGAAAACAGTTTAATAAAAGCGACGTGGGCAGTTTTTTTTTTTTTTTTTTTTTTTTTGTCACTAAAGGACACAAAAACAAATGTTATAACTAGGGCTCGGAAGTTGAAGACCTAAAAATTGTCTAAAAAAAGACCTATAAGAAGACCTAAAAATATCTAAAAAAGGACCTAAAAAACGGGAAAAAGGACATAAAAATAAGGTCTAATTTAATTAGAATTACATATTTAATGAATATAATGCTTAAGAAATACAAACTTCTTGTGGTAAACAATATACAGTTAAAAAAACTATATCAATTAAATTCTTTGCTTTGTCTTTTAGTTTTCATTTATGTTACATTGTTTCTGTTGTCCAAGTTAAGTCCTACATTTTGAACACTTTTGTAGAACACCCGGAGGCCAGGACACTTTTGGAGGAGCCCAGGACACCACATTGCCCCGTAACACCCTGAAATTATAATTGATCCACGTATCAGTTGGCACGTAATAAAAAAGATTAAAATATTTTATGTTTTAAATTGCAGGTGAAGAACAAAATGACTTTCCCACTGGATGTGAATTCGGCAGCCTTGACTAGCACGACGTATTAAAATAATCCTTTAACTGGGCTTTTTCCAGGAGCGGCCCAACCGCCCAAGGCAAAATTTTCACCCGGGCAAAGAGACTTTTTGCCCCTTTTCTAGTTCTAGCCTAAAGTTTACATTTTATTACAATGATTTTAATAATTTAAAATCCATTTTTCAAAAAGAGGGAGGGGTGGGTGCTAATGCGATTCTAAGTTGCAATATAGTCTCAAGCAGCCGTTATGGTCTGCCCTAAGTTCCCGCCATCCAGCGCTAAACATACAACACGCACCATAGTGCTACGAACTTCCCTTTTCTCCGTGGTGGAAAAAGAAGATGATGCAACTGTACAGAAAAATTACAAAACACTTTCTAAATTTTTTTAGGTTACTTCCACCCTAACGGCGGCATCCCAGACAACCGCACAGGACTGATGTGGTGATTCGAGTTGAGAATGGCTAGTAAATATGTAGTCGAAAGATAAAGTACAAAAAAATCCGTTAAGACCCATAAAAAGCTTTAAAAAAGACCAATAAGCAAAAAAACGGCGAAAAAGGCAAAAAAGGACAAATAAAATCCACCATTTTCTGGCATACAATGACCCAAAATGAACGTATATTATGTTAAGCCTCATCTTTGGACACTCGTAAAGAAAATGATTTTTCCTCAACTTCCGGGCCCTAGTTATAACGCTTGTTTCCTTGGTATAAATCACAAAAAGTAACATTAGTTTAAATAATATTCATTAATCTGCATGTATACTGTAGCAGATGCTAGTTACTATCAGAACTAACTTAAAGTTGAGAACTTAATGAAGACCCTTGAAAGATCTAAAGCTGAACTGGGACTGACTCTGCGCCATTGTAGATGATAAGTAATTGAAGTTACTTTAAAGAGTTGAATGGTGAGTCTACACTGGGTCAAATTTATGTGCGTGCACATGTTGGTGAAGACTGCCTCAATACGACGAAAGGGTCGGTTATTTCTTTCCTATTCCAAATTTTGAAAACACCAAATGAGACAAAGAGAATATATATGTATCATTACTTACTGCACAAATTAGTATATTTATTGATACAATGCACTGCAATAGGTTTAAGCACGGACAGAAAGCACATCTAATAAAATCGAAATGATTAATACGTGCTCTCTCAATCAATTTAAAATGTTTCTGCTATCATTGTTCATAGGGTTGCCAGTTACTGGGAGCTGTAACTACTTACGTTGTATGTATACATACTTTTGTATTGATCCAGCGTTTAAATGTGTACTCCACACAGTTCGAAATATTTCCGGTTCATTTTTTAAAAAATCATTTTCTTTGTTTCCGAAAGCTCTTTTTCATGATTGAAAAAGTATTTTGTAATAAATTTTATTTTATATACTGGCAAGATTCTAAATGTCTGGAGGTTAATTTGTAAAATGTTTCTATTAATGTTATTTTTTAAAAAAAAGTAAAATTGAAAATATATTTTCCAGTATTGCTTCAATATGGTTGGAAATAAAAACGAATCCTCATGTTTTATCAACATGTATAGTGATAATTTTCATAAATCTATGTTTAACAGCATGTGTCCAATTTGAAGTTTATCAACACATAATTCCAATGTTTATTTCACAAATGATATCTGGCAACTCTGTGAACGAGGCTAACAGCCACTTGGAAATTCATTAAGACGTCATATAGAAATATTTTTTGTCTTTTTTAAAGATATTTAATATCTTCAAAAAAGACAAAAATTATTGCTATATGTAGTCTTAAAACATCTGAGTAGGAAGAAACGATGAAGGATTATCGGCGGCTTGAGATAGGATTTCTCAACATGTGTCTGCACAAGAAATTGGCTTAGTATAGACTCACCAGAATATTTAACACCATTTAAAAACCTATGAACTAATAAAAATAATAGTACGTTTCTAACATAGTAGTAACCGTTATAATACTATTGCTGTTATTTATTGGCGGTGTAAGGATGTGCCTAGAGGTACCTACACTAATTATACATAAAATACTAATGTACTCGTAATATTAAATGTTACTAATTATACATAAAAATAGGAATTTTGCAGTAGATTGTGTGATTGAGAAATGTCCGAAAAGCTTGGGAACGTTTTGCTTTCTCGTACGTATATTTCATCCTTTTTGTCTGGCAACACCCATGAAAAGAAGTACTGAAAACTTAGGGTCAGTTCTACAATCGACCGCTTAACTTCCAGTCAGCGCTAAGTTGAGACCAACTCTTATTTTCCGTACTCTCTTATTGGCCAAAATCAGACTTGGCGTCAACTTACCGCTGACTAGAAGTTTATCTGTTGATTGTAGAACTGATCCTTATCCACTAACCTAAACGTGAGTAGAACCGAAACATCTTTCTACTTGTTGCAGGAGGTTTACTACACCACGGCAATAAGAAAATAGATTTGGTATCTACAATATGCTTCGCATTTATCGAATCAACCAGCTCATCTTTACTAATGTTGAAAATCATATGATTCGGAGACTATAAAGAAAATAAAAAAAGAGGAAGAAAAATGTTTGAAAATTTTACATTGCAAATTCATTAGATACTCAAAAGTTAGCCGTGCCGTTGAGAGTTCAGTGGTGCAATAAATAGTGACAGCCGAATAACCTTTATTCTGCACTTTGTTTCACTGAGTTTAATATTAATGAAGAAAGAATTTTGGTAGCCTCTGGAATATGGATGTGAAAATAAAATAAAAAACGAAACAGCTGGACATAGATACAACAATGAAGAAGAGCTAAAGAGAGAATGCGAGATATTAAGAACTCTAGAGGAAGTACCGGTAATTCAGAAAATGAAACTGGCACGTTCCATATTGTACCATACAACTAAATATAGAATTGAAGGGAAAAGAGAAAAGTGGTGGATGAAATTCTTGAGAATATTAAGGAAAATAAATCCACGCTAAGACTAAAAAAGAGAGAGCAAGATCGGGATGGATGGAGAGAAATAAAGCAATCTTGAAGAACCTGCAGCGTTTAAGAGTATTGTAATGATGCAGATCAGCTATAAGTGAAAAGTAAAATTATGTAGTGCAACAAAAGATTTGAAATATTAAAGCTTACTATAAACAACAACAAACAAATGCAGGCAGATCTTTCAAAATGCCAATTACACTTTCTATCTTTTCTTCACACATGGATGATTATGTTCTTTTGATTGTACAAAGAAGTGGAGCTAAATTTAATATTAATTCAGTTTAAAATGCTGTAACAGATTACGAGATATTAAAAGAACTCTAGGCTGTTTTTTTTAGAGAATATGTTTTCATGAAATGCACTTACTCTTCATAACGGAAGTAACGAAAAAAAAAAGCAGAGGTGTAATTATTGGAAAGTATTTCTTTCGAAAATTGCACGCGTGTCCGAAGCAAAGGGAGGGGCAGATGACAAAAAAAGGAAGGAAGCAATTGCATATTTCTGACCCCTCAAGGGTTAATGTTTCGAAAGTTAATGGGAAGTTTGAAGACTCAAAAGAAAAATACTATACTATGTTTAAAAAAGAGATAGGTATAGGTTTGAAAATAGATTAGTTTTTTTTTTTCAATGCCAGCACCAAAGCTTGATTCATTTCTTGTGTCTTGGTTTCGGAGGTCACGTGGAAGTGTAGAAAAAGATGCACGCGAACCATTTAGCTTTTTGAAAGCTATTACTTAATGATATAAGAAAAACTCACTACATGCGGTGAAAGTACTCTCTTCTGTACTTTCAAAATATTAATCAAATTAATGCAACTTCTTTTTTTTTTTTTGAGAATTGTCAATCAATTAGAGTTTTTATTTAAAAAATCATTATTAATTTAACGTATGAACTTAGCGAGCAAAAATAAAAAATAATATCAGCAAGTTAATAAATACTGCGTTACAAACTGTAATTAGAACACCCTGTTCAATTCTCCCGTTGCTTTCTCCGCTAATTTTCAAACATGGAAATTATTAGATGCTATGAGTGAAATAGTTTTTGACTTTGGTTTAAAGGTGTAAGTTTTGTGCGAAACATTACCCTCCCCTTTCCCCCAATAAATAATAAGTTTACAGGCAAATACGGAAAATATTTTCCCTAATAGCCCACCTGTTAATTTACTGTTGTGATAAACCGTTTGAAAATCCGCCTTCTCGACGTTTTAACACACAGATAATCGTGTAAAACAGTCATCTGTATTCAAAAACATACACGCATTTCTTTCTAGATTTGAAGAAGTTTCTTTCCTCAACGGTAGATGCCTCTGATATCAATAGCTTGTCTTTTTAAACAACCCGATAAATCCAAACTTATGACTGGTTCGTACTTCCATATTACAGTTAACAGGAAATGCAGAACCAATCACCAAATTTAATTTTCTAGGATCTTAAATAATTCGAGATCAGATACATCTTCCGGCGAGGAAAGAAAGTTTTTCTTTAGTTACATTACATTATCTGAGGTTATGGTTAAATAGAGTGGTATTTTCGGTTGAATCTCAGTTTAGTTACATTATATTATCTAAGGTTATGGTTAAGGGAGTGATATTGTTGGTTAAAACATAGTTTAGTTACATTACATCCAAGCATTCATATACTAACAAACAAACAAACAATGAAAACTCGGAAAGTGAGATAAAAATGGCAAAATAATAATAATATTAAATTTTATTGAGTTTGCATAACTAAAAATGACGAAAACAATATAATATGTAATGGGGAAAAAGATAGTGGGAAAGTTAATTGAAATATTACATATTAAAAGTAGTCCGCAGAATTATATAAATATCGTAATTGAAGTACACATTTTTAAACGTCCGCATCACCCCCACTTCTCTATCTTGTATCCCTTTCAGGACATAAATTTCAATTGTGAATTTCCACACATTTGAAACCTTATTTATTTATTTATTTATTTTGTGGAAACAGGTGTCGCCAAAGATGAAATGGGACCAGAGACCTTCAGAAGGAAAATCTCATGCGTTATCCAATATTCCACATATCTGTTGATAGATTTATTATTAAATAGTTTTTAATATTTATTAATCATAAAATATTATCTTGAGTAAAACTATCCGTACACCGAAATACCTCGAAAAGAAAATTAAAAAACTTTTCTAAAGACATACTTTTCTTAAACCATTCGTACTAAAAAGTAAAAATTGTTTTGTTCATCCATGACTAAAAAGAAAAGCATTTGTTCATCCATACAATAATTTATATAAGGAGTAATTAGGACGCATTCATGTTTGACGATGTCTCTAAAACAGAGCTGAAACGGATCGCCTGGTCAATCAGGTCAAGTTTTGGACTGGGTCGCAGGATCGATCATTTCTGTGTAATGCTCTAGTATGATTGAATTCAGTCTTATTACCATTGAAATGGTAAATAATTTAGCATTCTAAAGTGTTATAATTGATTTTGAATCTTTTATTTATGGCCTTTAAACATCTAAGGCTCAGGCCACGATAGGGAAGGGGAAAGGATTCGGGAAGGTGTCGGCCAGGACCTATACTGAAGGTGCCATCCACGGATTTGCCTGGTGTGGCTGAAAAAACATTAGTCAGAATGGTCGATCACTGCGATCGAACCCACGATCTCCCGAATGTTACGCTAACGTTCTACCACTTTCTTTATTGATGATATCAGTTACACATATTACAAAAGTTGACAAATTAGTACTAAGTAAAAATTAATTAACTACCGAAAAGGAATTTCTTTCTCGATAAATGTTGGCATAATCTACTTAAAAATTACAACATTCAAATTAACGTATAAATAGAAGTCTCAACGTCAATATAACGAAAGAAAATAATTAAGTAAACAAACAAACTGATTCTCCCCTGTGTGCGCTCACCTGGACCTACATCAAATATATAACTAATACAGGCCCTAATACAGTGTGCGAAAAGTGTTGTTCTCTGCTGTAATTGTATGTTGGCAAAGCGCAGACAGATCTGTGCTCTATATTGATTAACTAGAATAGGATCTCGTTCTATTAGCAGAATGTTTAACATTTAGGCAGCGAGCCAAGTGAGAGAAAACTTCGATTTTGGGGAAAATAGTCGAACTCCGGAAATATGAGGAACTCGTTTAATGATTTTTGTCTATAGTTATCTCTTGTTATTCAAGTGACAATTTCAATATATTTATTCCAAATCTGCTGCCTACCAACACAACCTGATAAACGATGCCATATCGTGTTCACACTAAGGTACTTAACATATTGCGGGACCTTGCTAATACCTTTATTATACAAGCTATCTTTGAAGGAGAAAATGTAAATGATTTGAAAATATAACTCGTGTAAATGAGGTTGAATCGATAGCACCTTTAACTTTGAACCACACAATGGGCCATTGTACTGTACGAATTATTTTTTAATAATATTGTTCTGTATATTCAAGTTCTTTTGGGAGATGTATATATAATTGTTTCACCGTGTAGGTTTCTACTGGCTGTTGAGTCTTAAGGGCATACGTTAATTTAATGTACACATCGACTAAGTAGGTCAACCGATGATGCCAGTTAAGAATGTTGATGGGATGATCAAGTGAAGACACTCATTAAATTATGTTGAAGGAAAGTCGTATGACCGTTATTAGCTCCAAGGTCCGATGCATCCGTAGGGCTAATCCCTGCTTTTGGATGTCTTTAAGATTTAAACTGCCCTTTGTTTGATGTAGGAATAAATTATTTTTGATTGTTCGTGATGTGTGATGACGCCAAATAAAATAGCCCGTAAAATTATTATATTGAGCTATGGTCTTTTGTGATATCGGGAAAAGCTGGAGGTAATAAATAGGTCCATTTACTCAAAATGAAAATGTTTATGAAACGGGTCCCGGAAATAAGCAGTTCAAAACAATTCTGATATCGTGTGAGTTCATTCACGGTTTGACCCAATAGTCTATGTTCGTTTTTACGCATGGTATCCTGAATTGTTCTGTGGAACTCAATTCCTAGAATTTTGATTTGAAGTACTGTGATGACATTTTAGTTGCATAGGTTTTCATATTTCGGATGCAAGCACATAATTTTAGTTTTGTTAGGATTTTATTTTGGACTGGAAAATTCACCATATTGCTGGATAAGATGGTGTAATTGGTCAATTTCATTTGGATTCGAAATAACGCGGTGTATATCGTCCACATATACTGTGGTTTTCATTTTATAGTTATTACACTCAAGCCCCTGTAGTGTATTTTCAATTTTCGTGATCGGTGCATCATTATTAAACAGAAAATGATACTCGAGAGAGGATTACCTTGCTCGAGCCTGTTGGGAAAATTATATTTCCGTAGTAGGTCGCTGAGAAAAGTATTGTTAATCACCCTGGAAGCGTCTTGCATATCTAGGAAAAAATAGCCGCACGGTGCATCCAAAGCACTGGCTCTATGAATGCATTCATGCATAGTGACAAAGAGAAACGCTGCATCTGGCGTGCCCCTTATTCTTCCCTGAGACTGGTACATCAGGGTGGGAATTACAGGCGTAAGCTTATTCGTTATCACTTTATAAAATAGTTTTTTTTTATCAGTATTAAGGAGCGGTGTCAACCTTAATTTCGATTTCTCGTCCATGGCCTAAGTTTTGCTTATTCATATTCCGGGTATGTCAGAAATTATCCGGACATTTAAGCTTACCCCATATATAATTAAATGTATTCGTGAGGATTAGGATAAGCTGCTTCTGCATTGCTACATAAAATTTGGAGCTGATACCGTCGAGGCCCAGCGTGGCCGAAGTAAGCAGTTGTTGGATAGTGGCCTCCAAAATCGGATTTTGTAAGTGATTTTTGGTATGACTGTCAAGCTTAGATAATGGTGTAAAAATCGTTTATGTTTATATACGATAACCTTAGATGTGGGTTGAATAATGTATGGTATGTATGGAATATGGCATGGTATAGCTGCGGCCCTTCATTCGAAATTCCATCTTGATGGCGGTAAGTATTAATTACGCATTCCGTAATAATACATAAATTGTGACAAACATAATCAATTCCTATGTACGGAAATTTGCTTCAAATTATTTGGCTAGAAATGAGTTGTTTATGTAGATTACATAGAAGTGCTTGTATTTTCTAAGTTCTATCATAAAAATTTATGCCTTGTGCCGTTAGCGTATGATATTCTTTCAACAGTTTATAATAGTATTCAATTTGCATGAATAAACCTTATCTTTTGTCTTTGGTAGGCCTATAGGTTTTCCTAAAATAAATTATTATTTTCTTTATACTGAACCACCACTGTGCGGGTCTGGAGACCCGTAACGGACTTGTTTTAGTTGCATTAATGATACTATTAATCGCACTTACATAGTCCTGTTTATCTAGAACCAGCTGGTTCATATACCACTAATAATCTTTTCTGAGGTGTGTAACTAAAGGTTATTTCATTTGATCACTGCTAACACAGGAGTATGGTCTGAGACAGGCATTAGCGTTATCAACACTCTGCTAATGTTTTTGTCAGGTGCGGTGTTATATTATCAATTCTTGAGCTTCCCTGTGCGTACATATATGTGGGGTGATATGTGTAAGGGTGGCACGGTTCAAAATCATCTTGTAACTTAAACAGTTTAGTCAGATTAATAAGTTCTGGGCTAATGTCAACACACGGGAGCAAGAGAAAGCACCTTTCGTCTTCACGAGCGCGCTGCACGAACTAACCACTGAGGTACGGTGGCTCGATTTTAATGTTTTAAAAGTATTTAGAACTGAACCATACATAATCAGACAAAGTTTAAAGCAAATTGGTCTAAACTTTTTTAAATGAGGCAAGAATGTAATTTTGTAAAATTAGGTATTGTTACCATGGAGATGGTAATATGCTGAGAGTTCATGCAAAACATTGAAGTAATTTTGGTGCAAATAGGTCCAGCCGGCTACACTGAGAATGTATCAGTTCAGGCGTATTCTTCCACCACTGTGTTTCCTTCAAGATTTCATTATAAAGCTTTGCAGAAACCATCAACTTCACAGCATAATTTTATTTCATTCTATCCGAGTTGTTCCACTATTTATTTGACTTCTATTCTTAGACGAAACGAGGTAAGAATAACATTTCTTTTACATTTTATTCTATTTAAAACCATTTCATTTTAAGATAATCTGTCAGATTAAATTTCAACATGCAATATCAATTCGTCGTAAAGTGTTTCGAAGTGCATTGTGATTAGTTGTAAAATGTTTATATGTGTTTTCATTTGGTGTCGTAAGTACTTCAACAAAGTGTCAAAATTCTCCATATAGTGGGGCAATCCCGACATTTCAGACTATTTTCTTTTGAACGCCCTAAGTTACCATAGTATTCAGAAGCACAGGGTGCAACATATATTGACTGAAAGAAGGGAAGGATTTATGAGGGCATGAAGAGATATCTCAATGCTTCATATGCTTTGTAATATATGAAAAATGTTTAGACTGTCAGGTTGGATATGAAAAATACCCCAATTGATCACATGCACTATAGATTTATAGTTCTTATGGGAGATTATCGCATTTTCCAGAACGAATGAGATACGTCAGGATTTCTAGAATATCCCAAAGATGATAGTCAGTTTGTAGTTTATTTTACGTTCCAGCGGTTGCAGCATATTTCCAAATTCTGATTCAATAAGTTATTGAAGTAAATGAAAACATAAATAGTATCTGTCAAAATCTATAAAATGAATTATTAATATTCAGTTGAAGTCTCCTGATATACAATGCTAACTTTCTTACAGAACTCTGATAGCTTTAAAGTAGAACCCGGGCCACGGGCCTGTGCAATAATTTCGCAGACTGGTACTGGTCCGTGGAACGGCGGTTAGAAACAACTGTTTTACAGAATCACTGTGGCCATGGTTTTGCACCTTTAAGGAGCTCTCAAGAAAATCCGAGGTAACCAAAGAGCATCTCTGCTTGTCAGTGATCTTTATCAATCCCGTATACGATTTTTTTATAAAAATTGGATAGTTTTGCAAATCAAAACCACTTTGTACTGGCGAAATCGTAATATTTAAATTTAAGACACCATCTTGATTTTCTGGAAAGAAATTAACTTCAGGATCGATTTAGTGCCGCTTGAGACATCCAGAAATGAAATTGAATGCAAAAATCGTGAAAGTGTAATCTCAATGTATATCTTGTAGCATAACTTTTCACTTCGTTATCAAACTCAGTCTATACAATAAGGTTAAGAGAGGTTGAAAGCTTTAAGTCGAGGAAGTTAATCTAATTAAAGAAAACTTCAGCGTTACGACATAAGTAAAGCGGAGCTCAGTTGGCGGATTCAGCGCATGTGCTGCCGCCAGGCTTCAGCAGCGGAAGTCTTATCTTGATGATCTATGAGGGTTTGAACTCGTCTCGCGGAAACCTTTCCAACAACATCTCAACCACCTCTGTAGCCCGAGTAGTTCTTGAGTGAAAACTTATGTGAGAGATATGGACACCTCTATTATCTCGGGAGCCACTCATCTAATCTGGACGATTCATACGGGTTTGAACTCGTCACCCCGGAACGTTTCTAACCACGTCTTAACCACCTTCGTAACATTAGTAGTTTCTGAGTTGAAATTTATGGTGAGAGAAGAGGATGAGTTCACTCCTTACCTATGGACCAATTCATCAAATATAGAAGATCTATGCGGGTTTGAACTTGTCTCGCTGATACCTTTCTAACGAAATCTCAACCACCTCTGTAGTCCTAGTAGTTCCTGAGTTGAAAGTTGCCCACAGATAGAAAAAACAGACAAACCCAGCACTTGCTGCTGACGTTTTCAGAAGACTAAAACAAATCATAAAAGAAGCTTGCCAGTCGTAGTGATACAATATTTTCAAAAATAACGTCATAAATTGAGGGATCGGAACTCAAATTTAAAATCAGCTTTCCTATACCACATTTCCTTGAAGATTTAGCCAGAGTTATAATTTTCGAGGAAGCTGACAAAATGAGAGGAATCTGCCTGATACGTCATCACTATATTCAAAGCGTTGGTGTAAACCGAAATTCCTGCGCTCAAATGTGAAAATCAGGACTTATCTCCCTGTTTCTGTTGAGGAGCCATCACGAGCCACATACAGATAGGTAGTCCGACAGACAAACAAGACAAATTAAGAAATCCCGAAAAAATGGAGGAAAATAAATGAAACGCTAATTGATTTCATTAATACTTCTCGTTAAATCATAAAGCATGGATTCATTAAAACAAAGAGGTAATTTGTACGAATAGGGTGCCTAGTTGAAATTAAATCGTGATGTTCTTGGGTTCACACACCGACAGTGTTGACAATCTAGTAGAATGCCTGTAAGTCATTTTGCGAAACGTTAATGCCCTGGAAAAATGTGCTATTTCCTACGAATGATAAACATAATACAAAACACGGAATGTAGTGTTACAAGCTATGGTTAATATAAGAATTTAAATACCAAAATATTTACTATGGAAATTACACCTCGTATACTAATCACATTTTTACACATGGCGTTATGTGTTTCACACGTAATGTTTATCAATACTAGACTTCCAAAGTCGAATTATTTATGGCAACTTTGGTTCAGATCAGGATTAGGTACGGGAGTGATAGAAGAAAATCGGCCTGAGCAGTTTGAAGGTTCCATCCCAACATTTATCTATTATGACTAAGGAGAAACTCTGGAAAACCCCAATCAGGATAATTTGCTTCTGAGATCAATAATATGGTGAGATCAGTCAATGCTCTATCGTAGAGAATACCAAACAAGTAGTAAACCCATGCACTACCATTAGAAAAATAGAGAAATTGATACCACTATGCCAACATTGTAAACCATAACTTCTAATATTTAACCTATCGATGTAAATCAAGTCCCAAACACATAATTTTTACTTTCATGCATCGTTTATTATTAATAGAGAAACTCATTTTTTAAACCATTGTAGCAAATGGATTTTGGAAATAAGTTACAACACTCGGTATCTCAAAATCGAAGATGTAGGTTGAAAATACATTTTTCTTGTTTCGGTGTAACTGATCACCTGCTAAACATCGACCACGCGGTTGTGAACCACCAAACACAACCTATAGCTCTCATGTCAGTAATTGAAAAAAAAGCTTATTTATAGTTGACCAACGGCGCAAATTTTCATTTTCTCCAACCTTTGTATATATAAGCCTATTTTCCGGGGTAACTTTCTTGCATTTTCCACATGGATTCAGAATTATCATTTCCATCAGTAAATGGTATATGAGAGGGAAAACTAACTTGGTATAACACAACAAAGTACATGGAAGTAAAATGTTTTAATGTCAACAGTAATCGTGAAATTAATTCTAACCACACTACAGCATTAGTGACCAGTTTGTGTTACATATTTAGGAATTTCTATTACATTTTTAACGTGCAAAATGAGAACTAATCAGTAATTTTTCATTTCCAAACGATCAAAAATGACAGAAAAACTATGTAAGAAAACAAAACAATCAAATTGTATACTAATTTAGAATTTTGTAAATTTGATTTTATTGACTTAAACAGAATTTCTGAAATATTCCGATTGCATGCAGATTTTCTTTCAGTTAGATTTCTCTACATGATTAGTACCAAGTTTATGGAAATATATTTGCCTTGGCTTACCGCAAAATTCCTGCGTTAAATGAAATACTGTTTTATTAATTCATTGAGTTTCAAATCAATTCGTGAATCAGTGACAGGATTTTGTTAAAAATATTCAGAGACCATCTGGTGTAAAAATTATGACACGACAGGTTCTTGAAATTGAGGTGGATTTAATGTGACTATAAGAAGTTTATCTATGATTATAAAGCAAGAATATCATTGTCCATTCGGAAATTCCAATAATTTTTCTATTATTTTTGCTATCTCACCTCTTTCCTATATTACATTTCGCTAATATTTCATAAATATTTGTTTAACTAATTTATATTTATGGGCTTAATTGGCATCCAGGCTAAGCCGAAAGATCATGTAGCTTGGTGACTACTCTTTTGGAGAAAAAGTGGAGAAGGAAGCGACCAGGGCTTTCGTATAGGTAAAATCCTCATAAAATACCTATACGATAAAATTAGATGGACCTATCTGAGGTAGTAAATTAAATACACAATATTTTTCAAATGATAGAATTCAAATTCCGTAGAATGATTTATGAATAAAAAAGAACAAATGGAAGAATCCATGAAGAACATGGAGAAAGCAAATCATTAAGAAAAGGATGAAAGTTAATTGGAGCAGAGTAATAGCAAATAGATATTAGAAGAAAAAAATAGAACAGGCATCGAGATTCAAATATTTTGGAAGCTTTTGAAATGAGAACATGTAGTAAAAAAAAGAAGGATGGGATTTACTATTTTCAATAAAGTAATTTCGAAGGGAAAATTATTTAACGCTAAACTAGAAATAGTTGAGGTGTTCAGACACATCAGTTTATACACTCTATTGTTTGATACGGAGCGGAAACTTAAGGGATACTTGAAGTTGACCTGACCACATCAAAGCTTTTGAAAAGAAAACCTTGCCCGAATTTGGCGCATAATTTGAGGACATTTTGTGCAGATAATCAGAAATTTTATGCACGCTAGGTTTAGCCCCGAAATCGAAAACAATATTGTTTGGACAACTTCACAATAGTCCTACTACAACAAGAAATTCTTTAACGGATGCGTCCGTTTGAAACCGTGAATAATGTTAATTATTGCTGTACTGAAAAAATGGATGTTTTAGTTCAACTTATAAAGGGTCTTTAATAACTGAGAATGGAGTAAAAACAAAGAAAGATTTCCAAATTTAAGCGTTTTCAGTAAGTGACAATAAACTGTTTATGTAAAATACTTAGTTATCATGTAATTAATTTGTTCTTTCCAAACAAAGAAAAAAAAAAGCAATTTAGCCTATCCTGTTTTGTAACAAGAAAAGGATGTGTGGCTTATAAACATACAATCTAACGGAAGGACTCCTCACAAATTGCTTCGCTGGAATGTGAGGAAGTGCGGTGACACAAGAGATGACAGACTTAAAATATCACGTTTTGTTTCGAAAGTGATGCTTCTTCTTTCAGGTATATAAAGTGGAAAACACACTCTTCTAAGCTTGTAATCTGTCTGTGATTTGTCTTCAGTGACATCTGTTACCTCTTAAAAAGTACAATGAGGATCTCCGTAAGTACAATTATTGTCTTAACCTCTGGTTCTCTCTCTCTCTTTTTTTTTAAGTGTTGTTGAATTGCCTTAACAACTTCGTAAAGGATAATTAAGAGGACTTTGAAGTACGAATACGAGCGCTTTTAAGATACGTGAGTCTTTTTTAATGTGACAAATTGTTATTTATACCTTGTGTTCCGGTGCTGTTATGTCAGGCAATATAGCTGTTAAAAGTGGCCAACACTGCGTGAAAAAACAACAACAACTAATTTTAAAAGTTTCAGCGTTTCCTGCTCTGATACGGAAATAAGTCTAGTTTATGTATGGTAAGCATAGTCAAACTAAATTAATCTTACATTTGGATTTGGTTCCTTAATAACCCTTAGGATCTTTTGGCTCAAACTCGGATAGGGTAGGGGAAAGGACGGGAAAAGTAGCTTCCAGGGTCTTAGTTAAGGTGCAACGCCGGTATTCGGCTGATGAAACTTAGTGAAATATTAGAAAACTTCAATCAGAATGGTCGACCGTGGAGTTCGAACTTGCGTATCTGATTTAAACTAAACTATCCTTAACTTACCTCCGCTATCATAAACTAATGACTTTGAAGTAAAAAATAGTGTGTTTTTTTCAACAAAAGTTGTACGTTTATCCTAATTTGAAACAGATCCGTATTCAGTTTTTATTTTTCCACTCACATTTTCATTTAAATTATTAGTTAACCATTTAGCTTACAGTTTTCCTAGAACGTATATTACTTGCAAACAAATACATATGAACTGAAAATTGGTACATAACAGCATATTCGTTTATATTATGTCAGTTTTATTTTTATGTAATTAATATTTGAAATTGTGAAATTGGGCCTATTTGCATGCATGAACATTATTTAACACATACCAAAACATTTCAAGTATAATGGATACTTAGTGTTGCTACACAGTTGTTAACGTGAAAAAGAAGTATGAAGTCGTACCATAGTATTCATAGAAGTATATTTCGGTCATAAATATAATTATTGTTGCGCGATAGTTGAAGTGAGAAATACTAAAATGTCGTGAATTTAAAAACAAGTTGGTAAAAGACTTTAATATTAAAAATAAGTTTTGTTATACGTATTTATTAACTTTAAATATTTCCATATTCCACGTATATAATCTCTGGGACTTGATTACGAAGACAACACTAGTGTATTACTATAAGATACAGTGTATATATGTTTGCTAATAAAATATTTACTCAGTATTACTTTCTACTTATCGCAAACGTAATGTATTTTATCACATGAACTGATTTTTTTTTTTATTAAATTATGTTCCATTTGTTCAAACCAATGTTTGGCGTAACATGGCATTCTTAAATCATTAAAATTAGGAACCTTGTAACATGTGATGACCGGGTATAATCTCAATGACGTTTAATTTACTCCAGGGGTGGATTCTCAGCCCTAGCCTGGCCTCACCCGGCAAGTGCAAACGTTTCAAGCAAAATCTTCCTGTCCCTCTTTTTGTATCTGTTACAAGCAATAGGCCAGACCAAATAATGGAACCGAAATTCACCTCCTGCTTTACCCTCATAATTTGCTGCTACAATCTTGACAACTGTGTGTTCAACATACTTATTAGTCCATCTTTAAAAAGTGTGTTTAAAAAAAACATTTTTTAATTTTTTTTTACTGTACAATACTTATCATATTCATCTGTAAAGAACTACAACGTAATTCGCTGATTTTGTGTAACCTGATTTACATGTGTGTCCAATTGTCTCATTGGTCCGTTTCATTCATTTTGTCTACAATGGCGGATTTTCTCACGTTTTGAATTTCATGTTTTGAATTACTTAAATTTGAAATACACGTCATTGGTCCAAATAATACATAAATTGGTCCATTGAAATACACGTCATTGGTCCATAAATAAATCTAGAAAAAATATTTTGAAACAGAGTGGGACTATACAGCAGAGCGTAATGTAAAATATTGCTTTAATATTCTTATGAAAAAACAAGGAATACTAACTAGTTTTAATATATAAAAAGGTTAGCATATAATTGAGGAAAGGAAGAGAAACAGCATCTTTTTCTTGTAGCGTTTGACAGAAAATCATTAGAAACACTATCGAGGATAAGCACTACGCATTAGAGTAAGACAACAACCCTATTTGCTTTGCCTTCCACGCAGCAAATGTCATTCCGATGCCATGCAAATACAATGCCACTACCAGGAACTGTAATGTCTATCGTTTCTATCTGCAAGAGAAGCTGTCCCACCTCCCACTCCTGAAAATAGCCGAGAACTCGGAACAAG
The DNA here is from genome assembly GCA_022664845.1 of Lepisma saccharinum. NCBI lineage: Eukaryota > Metazoa > Arthropoda > Insecta > Zygentoma > Lepismatidae > Lepisma > Lepisma saccharinum. The sequence continues at coordinate 11,358 of JAGDQP010014142.1, read as the reverse complement.
AGATAGGAAGCCTCACAACGCTAACGGACATGGCGCTAACATAATTAAAAAAATACACCCAAACTTTTCCAGAACGGCTAGACGGAGGATCATCAAGGACCACATATTTCTGATCACTAAAGTATTAACGCGCACACAGTGGCACCACGCGCGACACACAAGATACAAATTATTCTTCAACAGGTTAACAGAGCGAGTAAAGAATTTCCTCAACGAAAGACCAAAAAACGTAACAGACCAAAACGTAAGACGCACACACTTCAACATTTTGGAAACTACATCGCAAATGAGGAAGAATCCTGACACTGGATCCAATCTACCTCTCATGAAACACAAGGGCTGCGATCGACACAGAAGGAGAATGCAGACATCTTCCCGTACCACCTGGAAATATAGTTGCAGCCACACTGCAAATGTGTACACTTCCAAGCGAAAGCTGAAACACCTTCTCGCACAACAAACACCCCAAGACCCAACCCTCACCACGCCAAAGAAATTTCTCTCATTCAACGCCATCTTTCTAGTCCGAAAACCACAGGCTCTTATATCAAAAAGAATTCTCACTACTGTTCCTCTCAGTCTAGTTAGCCCTCATTTTCAACACCATCCTTCTACCCCTTCCTTGTGGAAAATCGCCATGATCTTCATGATTCCCAAACCTGAAACGAACAAACCGTTTTCCCCAAAATACAGACTAATAAGCCATCTCAGCAAAGTCGTTGAAACGATAATTTTCACCCGACTCCGCAAACTAGCCCTCCTAAATTGTTACGAACTCAGAAAACAACTAACGAAGCTCATTCGTCAGCAGTGTTCAGACAAATACATCAAACTATTGGCTGCATACCTAGAACGCCGGAGCATCCAAGTGAAAACTCAAGGAGCCGTCTCAACACCCAAAAAAATACAGGCATATATACCACAGAGCAGTATCCCACCACTTTAAACAGCTAGTATACCTACA
>JAGDQP010014142.1:0-10294 GCA_022664845.1 Lepisma saccharinum | reverse complement strand
GGCAAAAATGGCGATACCATCTGTTAAATTGGGCAGGGAACTCTTTACTTATTTCTAACCCACAGCTCACCAAGTAGAGGTAGATTCAAATCGATATTAGCCCACCTGTCCGCTCTAGGTTTTATACGAAGGGGTTCGTTATATTAACTTTGTTGTAATGTGTATCTTTTCCCCGACATTCGTTTTAATATTTGTAGCTTGCTTTCTTGTTAAATATTGACAACTGTGTACGAGATTTTAACGTTGCCAGTACAAAACAGCACCTCGCCTCTTTTCAACATAGCGCACACTACGCTTCATGCACTAACTTCAAATTCTTTCTACATCCTTTGTATGGAAGGGAAATCTGAAATTTTCTTCGTTCGCGAGAGAACCTGTTTTGATAAACTACTAGAGGGTTTCTAGATTTAAATGTTTTGTCAGGGGTGGCTTGGTTAGATCGCAATCCGACCAATCAATTATTTCCGTTTAACTTAGGACTTTGTATTCAGTCTGACGTTTTTGGAACGACGAACTCTCTCACCAAGTTCAAAGTAAAAGATGCTCTCCTGGCTTTTAGTATTCTCTATCCGAGCTTCTTCATGCCTGAGTTGGAGTCAGAAATCATAGCTAGCCACAATTCTCTGGATGTCTACACCAAGAGATCCGCTTGATAAGTGGGTCGATGATAGATTTGTATTTGTCTTCCATAGATCTAGAAAACGACATCAGCATCCAAAAACGACGAGCTCCTTCAATACTCGATGATTGGTTTTATGTCGAAATCCACACAAGAGTGTAAACTTTCATAATGCAGCAAACAATGCTTAGAAAAAATTTGTAAATATATTTAGCAGCTACGTACATAAAGTCTTAAAATATCTTAGCCGCTATAAGCCATTTTGATTGGGTTAGTTTTCCCAGGGTTCTCTTTGCCAAGCCTTCCGAACATTTTCACGAATAAAAATCAATGTACATATCCAAAATATACCTCTGGTCTGTATTCAGCTCAACTTCGTTTAGAGGTTTTTCCTATCTAGTACATAAAATATATAGAAAGTCATCTTGCACAGATATCACTAACGTTAACAATGCAGGGCAATGCGGTTTTGAATCTGTTGCAACTTTGCCCTGCATTGTTAATGTTAATGATATATGTGTAAGAAGACTTTCTGTGTGAGTAATCAATGGTTGGAATCAACATGCACGGCAGTGCATGCAGCCAAGTTCTCCGCGTCACAAAACGTCAGCACCACCAGAAGCATGTTATACAGGAACAAGAGTTTTTGGCGAAATCGTCGATTTCGAGGCCCCGTAAGAAAAAAGATGTTAAAGATAGGAATATGATCTTTCAATGTTAAGGAGATATGGCAAATATGTGTAGGTGTGCAAAATTTCATATTCGTAGCTTGACGCATATTTGATTTGTAAACCCCTGAAATGGCGTGTTTTTTACTTACTGATTCATACATTGACATTCAACTCATATTGTTTAGTGTGTTCGGGATAAGCTACAAACACGACTTTTGGTATGAAGGTGGAGGATGATAAATAGGTAAAGGAAAAAAATGCCATAATTTTGAAAAGTCGCCATTTTGTATTCAAAATGGCCGCCAATCGTAAAATTTCAAAGAAAACACAGCCTAAATGGCTGAAGCTAGAAAGACGAAATTAGGTATGAAGGTAATTATCTTTAGTAGGTTAAGGAAATATTACAAAATCTTGAAAACGTTGTCACCTTGGATCCAAAATGGCCCCAAAATGAAATTTCCATAGAATACAGAGCCTAAACGACTGGAGCTAGAGAAGCGAAATATAATATGACGGTACATATCATTACTAGGTTAGAAAAATATTACAAATATCTCCAAAGACACAATCTTGGAACCAAAATGGCAGACCTCATAATCCATCTTTCACATCGTTTGACCTAGAGGTACAACATTTGACATAAATGTGTACTATCAAGAGTAGTTTAGGAAATATTACAACATTTTGAAAAAAGTCGCTATTTTGGAATCAAATTGGCAGTCCAAAAACCATTTTCAACACCGTTCGAGATAGATAAATGCAATTTTGTATGAAGGTGTACCATCACTATTAGGTCACGACAGTATAAGATAATGTTAAAAATGTCTCAATTTTTAATCCAAAGTGGCCACCGTAAACCCTTTTTGCAAGCCACTGAAGCTAGAGAAACGAAATTTGGTATGAAGATGTACCATCACAAGTAGGTTACAATAAATGGGGCAAACCACCGTGGGTACTGGGAAGGGCTGCACAATGGGGGCACAGTTTCCCGGAGAGTCTGATTGCGATAAAGGGAGCGCAGTTCCCCAAAACTCCACAAGTTGTGGGTGCAGCTCGCCACGGGATACTGGAGGCAGCGCCCCCAGCGAAGTAAGTATATATATTATACACTTACAAAAAACTGTGAAATCAGTTAAAATCCCCAGAGGTGGAAAACATTCATCCAAGTTCTTCAGCCCTAAAAGGTGGTGAAATGGAGGACGGATGAGCTAAGTTCCTTGGCTACAGCATGTAAGAGAAACACCGGAACTTAGCGCGAGGGGACAAGGTTCATAATATTCAACTTCGAGTCTTAGGTTGGTCGTGGTGGACATGGGTTTTAGGGCCACCACCATCCTGATGGCTTGAAGATCATGAACCTTGCCACCTCGCGCCAAGTTCCAGTGTTTCTCTTAGATGCTATCGCCAAGGAAACTGGCTCATCTGTCCTCGATTTCACCACCTTTTAGGGCTGAAGAACTTGGCTGAAAGTTCTGAAAATATTAAAGACGACAACATACTGTATCAGACTTTAAGAACAGCAATAGTGTATGGGCCAATTATCTCATTTTGAGCGGTTAGCTCAGTATTACGGTTGCATACGTCTTGTAAGTTTTTTATATATAATTATTCATTGGCAGCTGGAAAGTATAGTAATAAATTCCTAGAAGTTGTAAAGTGCGGAAAACAATATACAACTAAAACGTACCAAAGTCAAACATTGAAACCTGAACTTGTATAATGAAACGAAAGTTTATAACATATATATTTTTAATACGTAAGGTGTAAGTGCAGTCAGTTACGAAAGCTTGTTTAATAATACGAGTAGAACTTAATTAAAATTTCGTTTCGTCATAATGTGTATTGTGATCGACTCTCATTGTCATTTCTTGTTAACTTTGTATTTATTCATGTTTTTTCATTATTGCATTCATATTTCTTTAATTAACTTTTATTTTTTAAATATATTTTATTCTGTTGTAAATTCTAAGGAATAATAAAGATGGCGGGCAGAGATTCTCAACACGATCCCCTTTAACATTGAGTATATGGAAAAACACACACACTTATGTAAATTATGACGTAGCAGCATCGTTCTACTTTCCTTTAACCGGCCATTTTGGCACCTACAGGAAATCATCCGATTATTACGTGCAAACACCAATCCGCAGAAACAGGAGCAATGAACCATAATAACCTCGAACATTTCATCATCTCAAAAACCGTAGGGCCCCGACGAGCCAATCGATCTCTTCTCTATACTTAAAGGAAAGTAGAACGATGCTGCTACGTCATAATTTACATAAGTGTGTGTGTTTTTGCATATACTCAATGTTAAAGGGGATCGTGTTGAGAATCTCTGCCCGCCATCTTTATTATTCCTTAGAATTTACAACAGAATAAAATATATTTAAAAAATAAAAGTTAATTAAAGAAATATGAATGCAATAATGAAAAAAAAACATGAATAAATACAAAGTTAACAAGAAATGACAATGAGAGTCGATCACAGTATTAACTTGAAAAATTATAGAATCATATCCCATTTGATCCTAGATTTCTTGTCCCAGGTTTTACTGTCGTATACTTCGGATCAGTAATGCCTCAGTAGCACATGCACGTTGACCGCTGATGAGACCCATATTGCTCCTCATCCCTAATGCAGGTAGGAGAGCGGACCCTCTTGAGACCACGTCGAATCATGTAGGATCGACATATGTTATCGGTATAACTAATTTTCCTATTTTCTAAAACTATAGGAAGTATTGTGCAAAGAACAAATCGGGTTTTCTACAAAACATTTTGTTCATAATGAACATATTAAATTAAAAAATAGAGCATTTGCCATAGAATAATATAGATCCACATCGACAATCTGTTTATATTGATCTATGTGGGCAACCCGATGTTTATTCAAGCAGTGCTATATCCAACTAGTGCTAAAATGTGAAACTTCATGTTATCAACACGCATACAACTTTGTTTGGTGAGAAAGAAGTTGTTGACCGTTGAGGATGTCAAAGTGCAGAAATAACATATACTTCCACATGAAGGACATAGACAAATAAAATGTTTATAACTAGTCTTATAATAAAATGTACTTATAATCATATATAAATAAAATTGAAAATAAATGAAAAGCTGTGTTCATTTTAATAAGACTCATAGTAATAGTCATTATAATTAAATATAATCACTTAACACAACCTAGTAGAATTAGTTATCTTGGGAAGGGTTCTTCGTTAGTAGCTAGTCAGTATAGGGACATATACTCAAGTCACTTGTTATTTTTTGTTATGCTTGTAGTGTATTTTATGTCTGTGGTTTTGTGTCCCTACTTCTCCTCGTCCTTTTCCTTTGTCCTGTCCTTGTTTAACAATAAAACTTGGTTTGTTTTTCTACTTCTTCTTGGTTTATTTGTGTTGGTGGTTCTATATAAAACAGGAGGGGGGGGTCTTTTAAAAAAATGTAAGAAAGCAGGATTACGTTATGTTTATTTCGTTAACGACCGATATTGAGCGATCTCGATAACCGATATTGAGCAACGTCGGGGATCGAGGTTGAACGATGTCGGTGTCCGATATCGATCGATATCGTTGACCGGTATTGGCCAAGGTGTTTGCTATTCAACATGGAGCAAATGTCGTGGAACGATGTCGATCGAATTCGTAAATTCCAATATGCCTTATCGGCCGACATGGAAGTTCTACTTGGGCTGGGGACGGATGTGGCTTCGAGCCTCGCTAAAATATATCCTAGGTGAGGTTTCTCGAAGTTTTCTTCCGTTGAACTAGTCGAATTCCAGGACGTTATATCAACCTAAACTCTAACTGTTTTTCTCTATCCTTGCCCACGAACAATGAACGCTGATGGTCATCCTTCAGAAGTGACGGGAATGGGTCGAAAGTTACCTGTTGGCCTTAAAAAGGCAATTTGTCGTATCCTATCTAAGTATTTAATATATAATTAATATATTACACAAATGGGAAGCATTGAGTTTTTAAATGCTTTGTATTCAAGCAAATATTCAAAGATATTTTAATTGAACCTAGTGTAACATCAGGACGTGATCTGACGACCCAGTCGTAAACTTGACAAGAGTGACCCGTTCTTAACCGAACTGACCAGCCTGACTCTGTGATGCTGCGACTTGATGATTGAATCAAGGCCCAACTGGCCTAGTGATTCAATCATGACCCGGGGATTCGACTTGATTTGGTCTTTTTTCCTATGGTTTGAATCAATCAATATTATTATTTGAGATTCCTTGTGAGAAGTGAGCTTACGATTTTTTGTAAGACCCCCAGCAACTTTGGCTGAGACCGGATGGATTATGATGGGATGAATTGTTGGAATGAAGAAAATAGGAGGAGACGGGAGTACCCGAGAAAGCCCACGCACACGGTGTTCGTCCAGCACGAAGAGTCACCAACACACACACATGGTATTTGTCCACCACAGAGCCCAAATGGCGTGATCAGGGATCAAATCGACGAGTCGAAGCACCAGAGGTGATCGCTCTATCATCTCGCGACGGTGGCCCAGTGAGCTATCTTAAATTACATGTATTAATCTATGCACTGTATGCCCAAATAAGATTCATTCTATATATTCACATTATTTACGTAAGGAAAAACACTTATATTGGCATCATTTATTGTGAATATTAAAAACGTACTTCTGAGCGTAACTGTTAATGAACTAGACTTTTCGACGTCGTATTTCCCGTACTCTGGTAGGTAACACCCCTGTTCCAGTTCACTTCTGAAAGAAACAGTGTTCAAACGCAATAATGTATACTAAGGGTACAATTAAAAACTCTGTTTTGACCTCCGGGTGACTGCGTCAGCCCCGACCCAATCATAAACCCAGTGACCCAGTCCAAATCTTGACCCGTTTCAGCTCTGTATACAATTATTGTGGTAATATTTGTCAATTAAAAGGCACCCATTTGAAATCTAGTTGTAAATTTTCCTAAATAAACTTTTGTTTGTTTGATGTTTTAGACTAGTTGAACAATAAAGAAATATTTTGAATAGGAAGTTGAGACTATTAGTTTAACTCATTGCCAATGAATTAAGATTGCCGAACGTCCAGGCTATAATATACTTACAATCCTCATCAGATTAAAATATCAAGGAACATTCCATAATTCTTGCCATAGTGAAGATAATACAAGATATTCCCTTTGAAGATATTGATTTTTTATATTTATTTATTTAGCTAATTTTCATGCGAGATTACATGCTTACTGAGTGCATTATGTGGTTTCTCTAAGTAACATATTTGAAACAAGAGAGTTAGCCTGTATCTTCAAATATATACAATCCGACTTCGAGAAAATTTATCAACTTATGGTAGATATATCTAAGATCGATAGTTTATTTTGTTACAGATCCTGTTAAGTTCAACGTTTATGATATGTTCAGCAGCTCACGTAATGGCGAATTTCATCTGACATTAGTTGCTGAAGGGAACCAATCTTATAATTTCCACTTACTAGAACAATTAACAAAACATAAGCTCTTCAGGTCGTAGACATCTATCGACGAGTTAAAAACAACTTTCAAAACCAGGAAGAAAAATAGAAACATGAAAACAGATTACTTCTGCTTATGGTTTTGGCTCTGAAATCTTCTTCATGTTTACTTTTCCTCTTTCAGATTTTTACATTAGCTTTGGCTTTAGTCGTCTGCGCGAGGGCGGAAGAAGATAATGCTCCTCAAGAAGAAAACAACGAAGTAGAGGACGAGAAGAAGGAAGAATTGGTTGCCGAAGAAGACGCAAACAAAGGCAAAAGAGGTATCTTTGACCTTGGTTATGGTTATGGTCATGGTGGCCTGGGATACGGTTATGGCCATGGTCTGGGATATGGATACGGGTACGGACATGGTTACGACCTGCATCATCACCCAAAGACAGTGACTGTCACAAAACATGTACCAGTACCTGTTCCTCATCCAGTTGCAGTACCTGTCGTCAAGGATGTTCATGTACCAGTGCCTCATCCCGTAGCTGTACCAGTAATCAAACCATATCCAGTTCATGTACCAAAACCTTTTCCAGTTCCTGTTATCAAGCATGTACCAGTCCCAGTGGAGAAACCTGTAGCAGTACCAGTTATACAACACGTTCCAGTGCCTTTTTACAAACCAATTGGAGTGCCCATACCAAAACCTGTGCCGGTGCCAGTGGAGAAACCCGTAGCTGTGCCTGTTCCACACGCAGTTCCAGTGATTAAACCATATCCTGTTCTTGTTCATGGTCACCACCACCACGGTTATGGTTACGGAGGATATGGTTACGGTGGATACCATGGCTGATCCGATGTTGTCTTTTGGTGAGTATGTTTTTGTTATAGTATTAGGTTTCTAATACATATAATATAGAAACAGTAATAACTTCACAACGAATATATTAAAACAGTTCAAAATTTATGTTTTTACCAACTAATGACAATTTAATAATAATAATTATACATAAAAATAGAAAACATGGACTGTAAAAGTTTTTCTTCATGTTTTGTTGCTAAGAACAACTAATCCAGTTAATTGTGGCTTAGTAAATTAAAATTACTGCAATTTACTAAGTACACATATAGAGAGAGCCATATTTCTCTATGAAAATTAAGATTGCCATTACCTTTCAAGTTCAATTGGAATACCCAACATTTATTGTTCTCTGGAAAATGGATTTTGCTGCCATCTATCGAGTTTAGTTCGTATATACAATAGCTATTGTTATTCGCAAAATTGGAAAAGTTAAGATTGGTTTCATTGTGAGTAGCTTTTAACTTATACAAACACATATTTATCAGTGTTGTGAATTTTACTGATTCTCTTAGCTCATTATTGCTACATATTTTGAAATTTTGAATTAAAAATAAGCTTACATGCAGAAATATTTCATTATTCTTTTCCTGTTGTCAATAGAGAAGTTTTAGCTATTTTGTAAATGTCCTTTGTAGAAAACATCCTTTCCGGTATCTAATCATTGTTTCCATACTACACATTTTGTAGCTAAGTCTAGCACTACTTTAACTCGAGGCGGGCCGAAGTCATCAGTTACTAAAACAGCCCCAAAATACACAATTTACATTTTGTCTTTCTAGCTACTTTGAATTCGAACTTGGACTCCAGAAAATTATAATTTTCTTTATCTAGGCATCTAGTTATTGAATTCACAATCTCCATGTACAAATCTGGCAACTTTACTTCATTATTCGATAGGATTTTGGCCGTGCATATACTGATTAAGCTTTTGAAAGCAATACTCCTTATAAGGAGCATGTTGCTTCCGTTTTCAACGTCTGAAACAGTAATAACAATAATGTTTTCTGTAACAAAACTTCTATCTTTTATGGAAAGCTACGAATTAAATTAAACAAGTGTTAAATTGAGTGAAATTAAAGTAGGTAACATATTTTCTTTTTATTGAGAATAAATAGGGACTTACTTGTAATTTGGTGAGTAAGGTAACAATTTTCTTTTTTCTTCAAGAAATTATAGTACGTCTATCATTCATACAATAGCTTAGTATCAGATATCATGTCTAATTTTTCCAGGCCAAAAGTCTTGTTTCGATGAGCAATTCTCTCTAAATAATTTGAGTCTGAGACGAAAATCGCTGAACGAAAAAGCTTTGTTTTTGTCAGTTGAGTAGTCTACTTCATATTATGGAGTGTGGAGTGGAACACGATATTTTACTGGAGTCTTTACTGTAGTCATTCATCCTTTGAGCTACACATTTTGTATAAATTAGTGTAGTGGTTGTCTTGCATCATGAAGTGTTGTTAATTGTCTTGGAGGTAAAGTGGATATAAGGTATAGTAAACACAGTTTTTTTTCTGTTTCTGCACTCTGTTGAACTCATCAATGGTATATCTACTCATAGGGTTAACAATACAGAATCCTATGTGATTCCATAAGTTCGAGCCGTTAACGCTGAACGTAAATTGAATCGGCAGTTGGAAGAAGGAAATAAACTCCCAAAAAGAAAAAGTCCTGTTTCTGCGTGAAACGTTGCTTGTTGAATGGATACACAACGCTAGTTCAAAGAAAGAAATTATTTATACAATACTTAATTTCATTCCGGCCTCTGACACTGTGAAACTATTAATTAAGAGACACTTTTCAAAAAAAAAAAAAAAAACGACGTCCGCCATTTTGGCGTTTATTTCCTTCATCCAACTACCGATTTAATTGGAGTCATGATTTGTTCTTTGACAAACCAAATAGGATTTTGGCCTAATGACGTAGGTCTAACTGAACACGGTTGGAGCAATTAACCTGTATACTACTAGCTGATTTTTCTTAGTTAAGTAGATGATATCGTTAAATAAATGTGCTGCGATGGTGCTTTTGAAACAATAATGGTATTGTTCCATCCAATGAAATGTGTGGTGTTTTGCTGGGAACCAGTGAACCCACACACATCACGCAAACGATGCCTTCATTTTCAGCCTAATGACAACAGGGTGAAAGAGAGGTCAGGTTCCGGTCACCTAACAATGGTTTCATTAACACTGTTCAACGATAAGCATCCTGATATTGTGAATCGAGATTGAAAATTCACAGTCAATCATAGTTCGTAACTCTTCGTGATCAGCGTTTCATTGTCCAGATGTGTTTAAATTGCACTTGAAATTGAAGACCTGCCATTTGAGACGCCTCGGCAGAAATTCACTCTGTGCCAAGAATTGATGGATAAACACGTAACATACGTCTGGCCTGAAAATTCCCAAATGGGGAATGAAACATGGATATTTCTGCGATGCCCCCAACACCGATAATGAGTAACATTTTATTAGGCCTGGTGACGCAAGCTGTGACCTAGATAGGACAGATTGAGAAAAACGTCATGATCTGGTTCTCTGCATTTGGCCCAATGAATTAGGAAAAGCACTTAAGAAGTCGGATGGTTTACAGCGAATTCTACAAGTATACCAATCAACTTCAGCAGTTCCGTGCTACATTGAGACAAAAAATATCCAGTAGTTAGTTTTAAACAAAAAGAGAACTATGCT
>JAGDQP010014141.1:707-45960 GCA_022664845.1 Lepisma saccharinum | reverse complement strand
ATATATGACGAAAAATTCCCTGACGAAAAATTTAAGACCTAGATCACCGTTCTACCGAAATGTCAAATGTCACGCTGGAAATGCAATTTTATTCAATAGTACTGTGAAGAAATTTTCAGATACAACTAATATTTACAAAATGGAAAGCGATATGACATTTGTGGTACTACTTTCTTACATAACTGAAATTTTTAGTTCATTCTACTGATAATCGTTCTTGCCATAAACTATTTGCAGACCAATGTTATTATGTAAGTTTAAATACGATTGTCCTTTGCAATCTAAGAGGTGAGTAGATTGTAAGGTTTAGAATATCATACCTGTAGTACTGACAAACAAATGTGTTTGTATATTTTCTATTTAATTTATGAGAATCGTACTTTTACATGATAAAAGTATGAATATTTTAATAGGAATTTGTCAGAAGTAACTACGATTGTGATAATAGTCAAAATCTTTCCTGAAAATAAAATATATTGTAGTTCCGTTGATTTCTTTTGAATAGTGCAGGATATACCATCATACACGTGTATTATCTACAAATGTCATTGCTACTCTCTTGAAACAGTTATTGAAACTAATAACAGTTATGTGCCGATCAATGTGAAAATCAAACTTAAAGGGCTAACATGATTTTATACTAATGTTTGAAAGTAGGAACTTTTCAAAAGTACACGTGAATTTAAAAGAATTTAAGAAATTAAGATAAGTGTCTTCTTTCCAACACTTAATATTTCGTGCCCATAGTTTTTGTTTAAGTTCTCCTTAACTCTCACTGGTATAAATTAATACCCTTAGCGGGCACATGCAACGGAATTAAGCAATTAACACTACAATAATTACCTAAAACAAGAGATGTAGTTTAAATTAACCTTAGTGTAATTTTAAAATCTAATTATCAGAGGTTATCTCCTTAATGTGTTTATTTGTTCTGAATTCTAGCCGTTGTTCTTGGAACCGGAGTGAGCAGCCAGAATACTAACCATATCTCAATTGCCACCGTACCAGTCATTGGTGGATACGGTCTAGGTTTGGGAGGCGGTATTCGAGGATATGGTGTTGGTGGATATAGACTTGGTTGGACTGGTCGTGGCGGTTATGGTGCATGGGGATATGTTGCTCAGGGTCTCCGAGGTATCGGTTACTTTGGTTAGTCGTTTATATTAGTTGTATGTTCAGATTTTAAATAGAAATAAATGTATTAGCAAACTATCGCATTTCGTTTTTAATAATGCAATGCGGCCAGCATTAAAACAGTTTATCGCTATAGGTGATTCAACATCAAATCGGTGGTATAGTTTTCAAAGTGAAATTTGAAGTGTATAGACTATTTTTAGAATCTAGCATGAAAGTACTTTCAACATCTACAGCATGTGTACTAAAGACCCTATGTTTCGAGAAAAAATCCGGCCAATTAGTGAGGAGCTGCACAGAAGCAAGGACATAAAAATTGAAGTTTTTCCCTTTTCTGCTAAACACAGTTTTAGCAGTAAATCACATATTATCCTAGTAGTAGTATAATGGTGCAATTCTTACTCAAAATGCATGTTTACAAAAGTTCTGTCCGTTTTACAGATTTATCTATACTATATTTCTTAAATTTAGGTCCGGTGCCATCCTACAATTAACCTGATTTAGCTCAAATATCAGACCATTTTATTTCTTTGTAATACTTTATAAATATTGTAATTAAGAGCGAACAGAATGAAATTAAAAACGTGTATCATGTTCTCATTTACATGCTGAAAACACCCTAGCAACACAGCATATCCAGCAAATATAGGCCCAATACTGGCCCAAATTTGATAGACATTGGGCGCATTCACCTGACAAAGCTAGCTGAGAGACCCTTTTAAATCTTATTTGTTCCTACCTATAGGTAAACCAATAAGATTTAAGTGCTCTCGCATCGCATATTGCTAGCTTAGTCCGTTGAATGCGCCCATTTACAGTATTGGTCAGATATTCTGTGGCGCTAGGGCAGATTGTATTTCAAACTATATTTCAGCAGACATTTTTACTTCCTTTTTAGGGCGTCAATGTGACATGTTATCAACTTTCTTTTTCAGCTATATATTCGTCATTCTAAGATAACATATTACATTTATTGAGAAATACAATATTAATAATACAGTTTTTTGAAACACACGAAATACTTTCACTATCTTTAAAATTAAATTTGACCGCTGAGTACATGATTGTTCAAATTGACAGATTTCTAGAAATGTTTATTAGTGTATATCTTAATATTATTCGCATTGACTTTTCCAACTATATTTCTCCTCTAATTAAACTGTTTATTAAAGTTTCCAAAAATACGTTTTCATATCGTTCATTTTTCACGTCGAAACTTATGTGTAATTTAAATGTTCACTTAAATCTATCTTCAACAATCATTAAACGTTGGATGAGCTGTTGAATATGTGTGCATAAACAGCTTTTAAAATAAGTTTGGATAAAACGTATTTTCATGACAATCTTCTTGGCGATGACAAGTATTTTCATTTTTACCCAAAGCTAAAAATGACTCCATACGCTGGTGGACCGACCCGTATTTATTTTTGTCGACTGTCGTCTAGCGCATACATATGGCTTTACGTCAGATACAGTCTTAGTAGCCTAAAAGAAGTAGTAAAGAATTAGTCATTCACAAGCCGTCTCAATAGCACTGTGATTAACCAAAGGGTGCGAAAGCTTATAGGTTCGCACCACACTGTACACAGTTCAAACATTTCAGAAAAAAATGGTAAATCATCCTGAAAGTAACGGACAGAGTTCAACTAAATTTAGCTACCAATAGACACCAGCCAGGTTCTGATTTGGCCAAGTGAAAAAAAAATAAACAGATTGGCACAAACAACGATAAAAAAAAACATTTTGAAAATGCGTTTCTTCATTGTCCACTTCTTGTTGAAGAACACTAAGTGTATTCTAAACGTTGTTTTCAACATATTTCTCAGCCATTATTCAACGTCGAATCAACAGTTGGATATAGAATTGTACTACTGAGGATTGAATATGTGATATTGATTAAATGATTTTTTGGTTGTACATTAGTTTCCCCTCCAGAGTACTTTCTAATTATTAACATCTTTAAATTCCTGCAGTCGGTACAGTTTTCATCATAATTTACCAACTTGAGATGTTTTAGGTCATTAATTGAGGCATTGAGTGAGAGAGAGAGCTAAGCATTAATGCCAATAAAGTCATGGTTACCATGTAACCAAAAAACCTTTTGCCGTTCTAGAGCAGTGATAAACAAAGAGCAATACAGTACTTACACTTAGGTTTCGAAGTAAGCTCCATCAGCATCCAAAACATTTTGCTAACGTTCCTGCAGCTGCAAAATACCCTGATAATAAAAATTGGTGGTCTTCGAGGCAAAGAAATCCGTGAGTGTGTTCGGCAGGTCTCCCTCATTGGCCAAGGATATGCCCCTGGAGTTGGTTGTCGAGGGAATGAAACAGGTGGTAATGTGATGGCGCAAGGTCCAGTGAATATGGTGCATGGCACGAGCCAAGTTGCTGAAGGGTCTCCCGGGTGCCCTTTACTACATGCGGCTTGACAGTGTCGTGGAGGAACAGCAGCTTTTAGCGATTCACCGATGCCGGATATTTCTGCCTCAATGCACGGTGCACACTTTGCAACTGCTGTGAGTAGAGGTCAGCAATGATAGTCTGATCCTGTGAAAGGAGCTCGTAGTGCGCCACTTCGCGACAATTCCACCATACAGAGACGACTTTTCGTGGGTGCAGAGGTGGTCTTGAGGTGTGAGGAACACGGTCACATGGCGACAACAACCAATGTCTGGTACTCTTGGGAGTGTCATATAGGACCAGCGTTTCGTCACCAGTGAGCAAGCGACCAAA
The DNA here is from genome assembly GCA_022664845.1 of Lepisma saccharinum. Lineage (NCBI taxonomy): Eukaryota > Metazoa > Arthropoda > Insecta > Zygentoma > Lepismatidae > Lepisma > Lepisma saccharinum. Next base: position 42,091 of record JAGDQP010014141.1, on the reverse strand, counting down.
TATAGGTGTGTTCAGGTGCCGAGTGAGCAAGGATAAACAGACTTTCACTCATTGATCTTTGTTGGCTGCCGATAATGTTTGGGGTACCCACTTGCTTAATCTGTATGACTTCTCTATCCCATGCAGGTGCAGTCTGTTTCACCGGAAACGTGAAACCTTTCTGCAAGTTCATCACACGTTACATAACTGTCCTCTTTGATGGTTGCTTTCAGGGCCTCGTCATCTACGACATGTGGTCGTCCACTGCGAGGTTCATCAGCAAGATTCACATCTACCGAACTAAATTTCTGGAACCAATGCCCTGCAGTGTGTTCGTTTATGGTATTCTTATCAAATGCCTGGCATATGCGGCAGCTGACAGGCCCACTTTAACGTCATACAACAAAGACACGAGAACAAGCTGCTTCGATACCTCCATTTCTCTTTTACGCTGAACGAGCTATGACTGCTGTGTGTGACCGTGCCTGTATTACTGAAGGTCGATGGTCAGACTAACTCCCGATTGCTTGGCAGGCACGTGCTTCTTTTCGTTTCCTCTCTGTGAGCGTATGATTAATGGGACGTCAAAAACGTCAAAAACATTTTTGGTTACTTGATACGTTTTACTTTTATTCTCCTGATCACTGTCTGCAATTTGATTATCACTCTTTGTTGTCAGATGGTCCGTGGAAACTCCTGACAACAAATTAACTAACTAACTAACTAACTCTATGGCTTATGGAACTCGCAAGTTCATCGCCGCAGTTAGAAACGTTCGCCATTGGATTCTATCCTGGGCAGTATCAAGCCAGTTTTCATCACGAACATCCTGACAACAAATAGTGACAACTAAATTGCAGAAACAGGTGACGAGATTGAAACTAAGAAGTAACGATGACTTTATTTGCTTTGATGCTTAGCTCCCTCTCTCATTCAATGCTTCAATTGTCCTGATATTGCCTCTTTTGTCACAATCGCATAATAGCTTTGGTCACCTTTAACTACGAAACTACGAATTAATCGAAATTATTTGACGTGATTTTCTTCTTAATTTCATAAGATAAATCGCATCTCCAAACATGTCGCCGTAGTCTCCTGACACGTTGTGTTAATGTTACAATCAATCCGTTCCGCCTTCTACAGTCGTATCCGCCGCGTATGTTATTGGAGGCCTGTCTGGCATTGGCGGTGTTAACAGACAGCCTAAGAATTCAGAAATTAGTAGTCAGAGATACTTGTTTTCTCTTTCCAATTGCCAACTTTTTTTTTTTTTTTTTTCATTTTCCATCTGTTCGTCTAGCTATGTAACCGGCTGTCCATCTCAACTTCATCCTTTTGGCAGTCTAGATTATATCTTCTACTTTTGTCCCTGGGCGATTTCATTAATTTCTCTTGCTGTTATCCTAGTTATTCCTAGCATGCATCTCATCATTGCTATTTATGAGACGTTTGTGCATCCAATGTCAAAGTTTCACAGTTGTACATCTTTACAGGTAAGACGTATTCATTATAAACTTTACACTTATTTATTTATTTATTTATTGAACACAACAGGTTAATAGCCTAATTATGGTGTTCAGCACACACATTTGACATTTTCTACATACACACATAGGTGTAACATACATATTTGCAGCTGCATGGTAACATATTCTTCATAAAATATTAATTATTTTATATAAGAATGGATTTCTCTCATATTTATGTTAAATATATCAATCTCAGGACATTCTTTAAGTATACAATTATATAATGAGCACATTCTCCTAATAGGCGATATGTCTGTCCATTGCTTTAGTTCTTTTGGCCGAAAGCTGGAAGACAGCATTACGCGGTCGAGTTACTCTATGCGGTACATACAGCTCTAATTCAGATAATAAGCTTTCTGAGTCGATTTTACTGTGTAAGAGTTTGTGTAGGAAAGTTAAGAGAAAATTAACTCTTCTGTTTTCAAGAGATTGTAACCTGTACTTATTTACCAGGTCTAAGTACTTTTCAAATTTAGGATATATTCCAGTTTCTTTGTATGTCAAAAATCGTACAAATTTAGACTGTATAATTTCAATTTGCCGAGAGTTCTTCTGTGTATTAGAATCCCATATTATTGCTGCGTATTCTAACTTTGACCTAACATACGCCGTATATAAAGTTTTTAAGACATCAATATTCGAGAAATCGCTAGTTAACCTCATTACAAAGCCGAGGTTCCTGTAAGCTTCGCTAACAAGGCGATTTATGTGCATGTCGAATGAGAGATTAGATTTAATTGTTACTCCAAGATCAGTAGTAGAATCTACTCGAACTAGTGGAGAGCCATTAATTTTGTATTCGAATTTCAAAAAGTTTGTTTTTATCGTATATGAAATTACACTACATTTATTAATATTTAATATTAACATGTTTGTTTTACACCAATTGGAGACTGCATTAATATAATTTTGTAAGGAGGCCGCGTCCAATTCGGAGGAAATACTACAATAGATTTTTAAATCATCTGCAAACAGAAGTTTCTTGGAGGATGTTATGACAGCAGGCAAGTCATTTACAAATAATAAGAACAAAAGAGGTCCAAGGTTCGTTCCTTGAGGCAAACCATAATTTACAACATATTCCTCGGTTATACTTTTTTTGTAACGAACACGGTGTTTACGGTGACATAAATATGATTCTATTAACTGGCGAAGTTTTTCTGAGAAGTTGAATGTTACAAGCTTGCTAAGTAGGATGTCATGATTAATTACATCAAAGGCTTTCGAAAAGTCTGTGTAAATTACGCCTACTTGACCTTTATTATCAATTTGTCTAGCTAAAAAATGTGTGAATTCAACAAGGTTGGTTACAGTCGATTTGTTTGGCAAGAATCCATGTTGGAAAGGCGAGATAATTAAGCGAACGTGTGAGTATATACGTTCATGTATAATAATTTCAAATACTGTGGCTAGCGCAGATATTATGTCAATCGGGCGATAATTTTTAATATCATTACTCGTTCCACTACTTTTAGGAATGGGACAGATATCGGGAAGTTTCCATTTTGCAGGTTGTTAGTGATTTATTGAAAATCGCTTGCAGTGGTTATTTTAGTATTTCCGAACAGCCTTTGATAATATAAGATGGGACTGTCAGCTCCGAAAGATGTCCGAGGTTTCAGTTTTTTAATAGCTTTTTCTACGTCCTTCAGTTGTATGTGTTCGAGAAATAATGTATCTAAAATTTCAGAACAATTGTGTTCAGTTAAAGTATTAAGGTTATATTTTGACATATTGTAGGCTACTTGAAATTGTTTCATGAATGCATTCGCAATAGCGGTTTCTTCACTTAATTGCTGTCCGTCGTAATTTAGCACATTGCATTCTGACTTTCGTCTTTTATTCTTTATGAATGTCCAAAAGCTTTTGGGTTCAGTTAAAATGTCAGTTTCACAATTGCGCAAATAAGTTCTATAGACTGCAGATATTTCCTTTTTGGAGAGAGTACGTAATTCTTTAAATTTAATATAGTTATATCTAACATCTCCGATTGTTTGTTTTCATTTTTTACTTTGGTATGTCTTTCTCTTGATTAGTTTAATCAAGTAATTTGAAAACCAAATACGGTACTTTAGTTTAGGTCTTTTTCGTGGTATACATTTATCGAAAATGGCATATAATGTATTATAGAAAGAATCAACAGCATAATCGACAGTTAAGCTGTCCGATTTGAGACCCATTGGTAGTTTGCTTTTGAAAATAAAGTGTATTCTTGCAACAGAGCTCATCGCCATTTTACATCATATATTTATTTCATCCGTTAACTTGGCATTCGATGTTTTCAGCTACCTTGATAAACATATTCATCAACTATGCCTATTATCTCTCCGTGAATCTGTATTTCCTTCTTTCCAGCACGTTGATTGTAAATTGCATTTGGTTTACTTAAATTCATTTTAAGTCCTATTTTCGAACTCTCATTATACAGCTCTTCCATTCTGTATTGTAGTTCTTTTGCGCTTGAAGCAAACAGGATTATATCAGCAGAGAATGGTAGGTAATTAAAGCAATCGCCATTAATTTTTGTTCCAACTTCATCCCAGTTTAAATTTTGGAACACTTCCTCCAGGACAGCTCAAAGTAGTTTCGGAGAAATTGAATCAAATTGCCTTACCCCTTTCCCAACTTTGATGCAGTTTAATCACAGATGTGGCACTCGAGTAAATGTATGCATTTTGGATGCCTTGAATCTCAAGTGATTTAAGTATTGATGTCAAAGAGACCGAATCGAAACCTTTTTCAAAATCTATGATTCCCAGACATAGTAGAAGTTCATATTCATTAGTCCTTTCCATAACCTGATTGAATGCTTATGTCTGGCCATACATCCACTGCGAATCTATGTCTCGTACAATACGATTCAAAATAACTTCGGTGGATATTTTGTATGGAGCTGATAGTAGACTATATGGTCTGTAGTTTTCGAAGGGTTCTTTGTACTCCTTTATTGTACAATAAAATAATAATAGCTTTATTCTATCTTGAGGGCCTTTTTTTATACCTCAGGCATAATCAAAATAATTTAGCAAATTTCTCTTTCAATCTTTTCACCTCCCCATTTAAACATCTCTGCTGTAAGTCCATCTTCTCCTGGCGATTTTCCGTTCCTCATCCCTCGAAATACTTTATCCGCTTTTTCTTTCATTACGTCTGTAACTTCTATATCATTTTCTCCGAATTTTCTTTTCCTATATATTCTTCAGAGAAGTACAATTCACTGTAGAAAAATTCAAATATTTTTTTATACTTTCCCTCTCATTTCTTATTACGGTCCCGTCTGGTCTCTTAACTGCAATTATTTGCTTTTTTTGTTATCATGATCTGCTGTTAATTTTGTTCTTGATTGTAGTTTGCTATCAACATGTTTTCATTGGAAGTTTAATTCATCTAAATAGGAAATTAAGAGGAAAGCTATTTTACCGACAGTACGAAGCTTTGTAGCAGAAACACGGCCACTGTTACATAAGAACAAAATAAAATATACAGGTCTCTTGCACAGCTCCTTCTGCATCAGCTAGAATAAGAAATATGATATTCTTAATTGAAAGATACAAGGAAGTATCAAGCGGCCGTAGTTCAGTTCATAGAACTCTTGCTTCCCTTTCGGGATAAGCTTCCCCCCTCTTAATTCTGTTTCGGATTGACCCTTAGATGTATGTAAGAGAGAGTCCCAATGTTTGGATAATACCATATCTACACGCTATGATAAACAGCGATAAACGAATATTAAACAATGTTAACATTCCTTCAGTTTTAAAGATTATAGCGAAGGGTGAAGTAGATATTTCCGTTGGAGGTGTCAACCTCTACAACTTTCTTTTCCTTTCATTACTGAATATAAACTCGTTGACAATTCATGAATATACAATTCTTACAGACACAGTTCTTTGCATTTAGCATAATGAACACTTTACTAGTAAGTATAATCTTAATTTCTGGTTTGTTCGCCTAATGCACAATTGTTGTTTGCCTCGATATTTTTCAAAGTCTGACCTTTCTGAAGTTTCCAACAAGAATTTAAGCATGTGACCCGAACACCTGTTCTCATATATCAAATATGTACTACAGAAACTGCAAATAAACAGACACACAAACCCGTTGGTTTAACGTAACAAGAGAACACCAATGATTTTCACAACGATGCGAGATCAACCAGAAATAACCATCGCAGATAAAATATCTAAGCGGGACGGATATTTTACAAACACTAAACGTGACATTCGAGCACCTCACACACTTTACACCCTATGCACGAACACTGTCCAACACTCACTCTTTTGCTTCAAGTGTAGAAGAACTACAAACCAGAATGGAAGAGCTGTGTAATGAGAGCTCAAAAATAGGCCATAAAATGAATTTAATCAAAACAAGGTAATAGAAATCAACATGCTGCAAAGGAGGAAATAAAGATTAGAGGAGAGACAATAGGCATAGTTAATCAGAAGTTTACCTGAGACAGCTGAAGCCATCTAATGCCAGGTTGACGAATGAAATCAATAGAAGATGTAAAATGGCGTTGAAGACTACACTGTATTTTCAAAAGCAAACTATCAATGTGTCTGAGGCATAAACTTTATAATCAATGTGTCTTACCAGTAATAATGTACTACTGTGAAACTTGGATATTGAATGCGTAAACGACTTAAAGATGTATACTAGGAATAACTATGAGCAACACAAAGAGCAATGGAAAGATATGTGCTAGGAATAGCTAGGAGGAACACGAAGACAAATGGATGAATTGGCGCACAAACAAAGGTTAAAGATCAAGAAGTAGGCCGCTTTACCTAGCTAGACGAACAGACGAAATGGGGACCACAAATGTAAAGCTTGGGATTCCTGAAGAAAAGAAACGACCGAGACGACGTCCAAATGCAAGATGGGTAGATGAAATCAAGTATTTTTCAGGAGCTACATGGATGAGACTAGCAGCAGACCGTGATATGTGGAATGAAAAGGAGAAGGAGAAAAGTGGATTAAAATGCTGTTCACAGTGCAGTATAATGAGGCTTATTACTAAAATAAATACCCGATGGACTTCACCTACAATCTTTTTCAGCGAATGTTGGGAATGCTATTCTCTATAGAGTGAATTACCACCTTTTTCTCTACTCCTTAACCAAAGTTTGTATTGACAAAAATGCATCACTGCTCAAATTTGAAAATATTTAGGGAAGCGGGGCATTTCGAAAATAGACAAATTATTATATTGAATGTAACATAATTAAAGGAATTCATTTATATTATTAAATATACTATTTACTGTACATTAATTATCATTAAGTGAATTTCTTTGATATTTTTCTTGTCTGAATTAGCAACTTTCACTCACGCCTTCACTCTCGGCATGTACTTAGGTGTATGTTTGTAGTTGAAAGTTACAATAATCTTTCACAAAGAATTGTTCATCTCTTTATGAAGATGTAATTGACAGTAATGTGTTGAAACCATTAAGCTTAATATTTCCAATGTTCAGCAAACCTAAAGCCATAAATTTACATATAAAGGCATACATTTTCTGATTGAATTGAATAAAGATCTTTATGTCGTTTAGTCATCCACTGCTTAAACTGGGGTGCAGAAAGAGAAACAATGAGAAATGGAATAACCCAGAACCAAAGTAATATGTACCATTCAGGTATTTGCCTTGTGCGGTTAAGGAAACACGTAAAATCTGGCAGCATGGGCGGTCGCTGCTAACGTTACCAGAAATCTCTGATTTCTAACCCAACGTTTTACCAACTGAGCTGCAGCCGATCAATAGCTATCTCGGGGAGTTAATTTCCTTAGTGTTTAGGGATAGAAATATTATCCGACAATCGTGAGAGCTGTTTAATACACAATTATTATGAAAATCATTACTTCATCTTAAGCGAAGTTTGTTTAATAAAGCAAAACAGTCACTGATTTGCTAATTTTGATTCAGCGATTTCACTTAAGAAAACAGAATTCAATATATTCGTCACAAAAATAAGTTGATGAAGCATTTATGACCAAAACGTATTTATGAAGATAAGTATGGATTCATATTATTTAACACTGTGGTAACTCAGTTCTTTCTTCTCAGTTTCTTATCTTCTCTACACTATCACTGCCTGTGTAGCTTGTCGAAAATTGGATTTTTTTATTACAGTTCTCGAAGATATAATACATAATGCTGTGCCTAACATCTCAAAATACTCTGCAGGAATGAGAAAGGATACGTTAGATTGAAAGCTTTTATGATACCATCCATCGTGATAAAAGTGGACGTAAGTAGTAGTTAAATCTCCTATGATATCCAGTATCAAAGTGGTACTATTTATAAATAGTTCTATTATAAGGTAACCTATACAGTTCTGTAGACTTTTGACCTTTGTAATTTAAATAAGATGCAACGATAAAATGAGAAATAGCCTTCATCAGAAAATCGGAAATAGTAACGGAACGGAGGTGGGGCATTTAGTTCACATGTAATTTCTGATTAGTTATTGTGTCACGACTGCCTATTTTACTTCCCCCGTACCAGCGTTTATTTGAAAGTTTGATGTTATTCGTAGATTTGCTCTTGCACTACATCACCCCACCCCAGCCTAAAAGTGCATAAAACTGTGTACCTGTCATCTAGTTCTCGCTGTTCAGCTCTCACTACAAACTGCGAACACAATACAATATTTTTGCAGCATATTTTCTTCTTTCCTCAGCTCCTAAGCTTTCCACATTCTTCCGCTGATGGGTCTTAACTATTTCAAAATATGCCAGAAATTTTGTTGAGTAGCCTATATATATTTCGAGGTTCTACGGTATAAGGAAACCTACCGAGGTATACGCCTAATTGTCCAATCCATACGTTCACGTCGTGGGGCCTGTTAGTACCCAAGCAACTGCTTGGCGAAGGAACATGGATGGGCTGCTCAACAACCCACATTTGTAGACAACGTGGTGAGTCAAATGTCTGCACCCCTCCTTTGTTATCACATGAAAGTTCAAATAAGGAAACGGCCTCGGAGGGCCTTATTGCCCGCAGGACGGAATGCAGTTAAAAATGGCAGCGGTCAGTATTGTAGGAAGTCAGAGGGTCAAAAATGCTCTGGTTTTTACTGTAGACTGCCAGGATACCGACACTGCAACTCAAACGGACCTGTACGGTGCGACTCTGAACTGTCAGGAGAAGAAAACTTAGAAGCATTGGTAAATAAACTCAAGAGAATTAAGTGATAAATCATAGGACTGTCAGAAGTGTGGAGAAAGAATAAAGAACAGTTCGAACTACTATCATGTCACACGTTGTACTTCAAAGGAAAAGAAAATGGAAAACCGACGGGCATTGGCTTTTTAATAAATAAAGACCTGGTGACATGGATCAAAGAAATTGAAAGATAGTTCAGATAGAATCGCACGAGTAATCATAAAGATAAGCAAGAGATACAGTTTGGAAGATATACAAGTATATGCTCCAACAATGTCACATCTGAAGGAGAAGCTTGAAGATATATATGAAAAGATAGAAAATATTTTAGATAGTAGCTAATCGCATTATAAACTTGTAATGGGAGATTTCAATGCGGAAGTAGGAACTAAGCATAGCAGTCACACGAAAGTTGGAAACTTTTCATTATACAATAGAAACAAGAGAGGAGAGAAGTTGGTGGAATTCTCAAAAGCCAACAGACTGTTCACTTTGAATACACTTTTCAAAAATCCGTCTCAGAGGAAGTGGCCATGAAAAGGCTCAAATGAGACTAACAACGAATTAGACCATATTTTATCGAATAACAGGGAAATTCTGCAAGACGTATCTGTTTTGAACAGTTTTGAAAATCTCAAGTGAGCATAGGATGGTCAGATGTAAGCTGAAACTAAATACTAGACTTGAGAGAACAAAGCTTATCAGAGCTTATCACTTTTAGATCTGGAAAATGTAGGGACACATAGAGAGACACACGAGATAAAACTGTCCACTATGTCAGAGATTCATAGATTTTGAAAAATCTTTCCATTCGGTCTCCTTGGCAGCAATAGTTAAATCACTTGAACTTCAAAGCATCGAAATTGCATACATCAAGTTACAACGGAACATTTACTCGACATTTACATCTGTCATTCAATTACATTAAAAATGTGAAACATTTGAAGTTGGAAAAGGACTAAGTTTACGGGATTCAATTTATATCAAACTATTTTCAGCTACTCTATAGAGGATGTTCAAAAATGTCAACTGGGATGAAGATTAATGGCGAATATTTTCATCACCTACAATTTGTTGACAATATTTTCCTGTTGGCTTCAAATGTAGAAGAACTACAAAACAGAATCAGAGAGTTGTGTAGTGAGACCTCGAAAATAGGCCCTAAAATGAATTTAAGCAAAACAAAAGTAATGTACAATCAACATGCTGCAAAGGAGGAAATAAAGATTAGAGAAGAGACCAGGCATAGTTGATGACATGTTTACCTGGGACAGCTGAAGACATCTAATGCCAAGTTAACGGATGAAACAAATAGAAGATGTAAAATGGCGCGGAAGACTACAATGTATTTTCAAAAGGAAACTACCAATGGGTCTGAAGCATAAACTTTATAATCAATGTGTCAAACCTGTAATGATGTGCGGCTGTGATAATTGGACATTGAATGCGTGAACGACTCAAAGATGTATGCTCAATTGACACAAAGAGCAATGGAAAGACATGTGGTATGAATAACTAGGAGGAACAAGAAGACAAATAAAAGAATTGGCGCACAAACAAAGGTAAACGATCAAGTCTCTCAAGAAAATGAAGTACAGATTGGCCGCGTTACCTAACTAGATAAACATACGAAATAAGGACGACAAATGTAGAACTTTGGATTATTTTAGAAAAGAAACGACCGAGACGGTGTTCAAAAAAAGATGGGTAGATGAGGTCAAGCATTTTTTAGCAGCTACATGGATGAGAATAGCAGCAGACCGTGAAATGTGGAAAGAAAAGGGGAGGCGTTCATCCAGCCGTGGATAGAAAATGGCTGATTATGATATTGATGATTTCGAGGTCTGGATTACTGGAAGCATTAAGATTTCAGCATATGGCATCTACAGCAGTTTCAATTTCAATTAGGACTGGTCTCTGGGAAGGACACGGTCCTGAACTTAATTGAATGCATGATCTAAATATCACCTAGTAAGACAGGGAATACAGGATTTGAACTCGAGATATACGGAATACAAAGCTAATGCTACCATTGAATAAAGCGTTCATCAATACTGAAAGTTGGTAGATTAATTGTGCTCACACCGAGGTTTAATGTAGTTTACACATATTAATGAATTTCAACAGCGTTAAGTAAGCATTTATAACTGATTATAACAAAACTGCAAGTAGCAGTTGCAGAAGCATACACATGAGTAGTTGTTCACTTGGTCCTTTGTAGATGCTCAGAACAACTTTTAAAATCATTTCCATACATACCCATAGAAAAAGAACAACAATTTAAATAAATTACACAAGTACATAGAGGTGCTCGTAAAACAGAGTGGGCAGTGCTTTCAATGAAAGTAACAAATTTGCAGATGCTCAGAATAAAGTGTAGAAGATATACACCTATGCACAAAAGTGTGAACCTAGTTTTAATCTTAAAACTAATGTGTATTGGAGGTGCGGGAAGGAAGGTTATTTTGCGTCAGTGTGCTTGTTACGTTATGCAGGAAAATTGATTTTTGTTTTATTTTAAAGCTTGAGCATTCCCTGAAGCAATGGACTTACAATGTGTTGCAGTAAAAGGAGCCGTAGTTGTCAAGAAGGTAAGAATTCAAAATGTTGACTGCCTTATTTAAGTGAAATAATCTAAAATAATACCGGTATGTATATTACACAAAATTAGCTTTATACGTCTTCCCCGGAAAGCAGAATGGTGCCAAACGCCATTTCCCATGTCTGTTTTTCAACAGCTTTGTCATGCATAATGTTATGAAAAAATGATACACGTTTCAGATGTGCTACTGTCATCTATTGATTAAAAAAAACTAAAACCTCGGTACACAACCCCCGTAGTCCAGGTACTAACGTCGCAGATTTCGGACTGGCAGAGTGTCAAAATGTGCTTTTGAACGTCATACAGACAAACCTGACTGGGGTTTACCAGGATTTTCTAGTTTCCCTAGGGAAATGCTGGGATAGTACCTTACGAAAAGCCTCCGAAACAATCCCTATCGCCTTCATAGGTCATCCTACCCTGAGTCAGAAATGCCGAAAGACCAAAAAGAAATTCAAATAAAAAATTAAAACACAGTAACGGAAGTGAAATTTACATAGAAATAGCCTAATATGTTTCGTCTTTCGGTGTAAATTGTTACTCTGGAGGTTTTAATTTTTGTTTTCCAAGGTGATATATACCGTATAAATTCACTATATAAAATAACACATTTTTATTAAGTATTTCTTATCATTTTTTTGCTAGAAAGGTAGTCAGTAGCAAGAAATATACTCTTGAGCAGAAGACAGAGCGAATTTGTGTTGATTTTAAGAACGAATTCAACTCATTGAATGGTTTTAGGAAAACTTAACTGGTTGGCCAAATGGAACATTTTTTCAGCGCCAAAAGTATGCAATTGCATTCACATGAGGGTTTCTTCTCTAGTTGAATTTGAATTTGCATTTTATATAAGGCCTTTTGGCATACGCCGTGATGTGTTATGTAGAGGATGAGGAAGGTATCTTTCCGGCATTCGCCTAGTTTATCAGATGAAAACTCAAAAACTTTGGATAGGTTGGTCGGATGTGCAGTTCAAATCCAGCTTCCTGTCCATTGCCACTCCAAAGTTTACTATATTCCTCTGGTCATAAGCAATAGAAAGTTTTTGATATGTGCATTTTTGTGTACACACAAATGTTTCTATCTGAAATGGGCAACTCATACTTTTGGATCTGGATATTAATTGGGAAATATCGATTTATTTAGTTTGCCAAACCCTTTAGACACCGACCACTTTACGAACACTATGCAATCCATGGTCCTCCTCTCCAAAATATGAACTCCAATTTAGCATTAAATGTATATAATACTCGTATTTACTTAGTTTCGTTGAAATTTATTGCAGAGACATGCGTAATTAATAACTGTAAACAATCGGACACTATGACGGTGTTTCAATAGCAGATTCGGTAACTTGTGACAGGTTTTCTTAGAAAAATATTGCATGCCCAACGCAAATTAAGTGATGCGCACCTTAAATATAGATGTGTTTTAAATCTGACCCTCCTTAACCCTATGAAATCCATGGATGGACCACTGAACCCAAAAACAAGTATACCTGCTCTGGGATACATATTTTACTAAAGTTTTTATTTAAGTCCTTTTTGCATCTCTGGCTCAGGCATCTCCTGTAGGCCTATACACACGTTTCGTTAAATTGTTATAAGTTCTGTTCATAAAAGATCACCCAACGCACGCGAAAGTAATACCCACTCTTGTAATATTAATTGCGCCATTGAGTAAGTGAACAAAAGGAAACAAATCCAGTTTTGGGTACGCAAAAATAACATATCGTAATATAAGCTAACTTAACAGATCTACGGTAGGACGTGCCCACCTTCTCTCCTATATTAAGTTAGCTTACACGATCGAGGGTAAAAGTTTGCGCTATGTCTATTGCTGTTACTAACCACATAATACATTGTATATTATCTAGTTTGGTGTCTATCTTTGGACACTAGTTAATCATTCCACTATCGTTACGTAGCGCTCGAAGGTACACTGATATACCATCTCGGAATATTCGACAAGCATTACGGACGTTGAAAAGGCACACTATTTTCTCTATGCACTGACTGCAAAAGTGCTGTCCACTGATCTCTATAGACCTACTTGACAATGCTGGAGAGCTCAATATATGTCCGAAGTTAGACACCAGAGCAGAGCTGGAACGGGGTCACTTTTGGCGACCTGACGACCAGCCTGACCTGGATAGGTGACACCAGGGGCTGTTCATCTGAACTTCGGAGTGCGCTCGTGTCCCTTCGGAAACCACGCCTCCTTTACGTCACAAGCGGATAGCTCATAGGAAATTTCTGAAGAGGTGGTGAGAAATAATTTATTGTGGCCTTTCGGATAGGATTTTTTTTTTGATAAAACAAAAAACTGTTATAATCTACGCTATATTGCCTATAATATGAGATGGATTTGCTTTCAATAGCTACAGCTTTCAGAGCTACGGCCTGTTATTTAAGTTGGATAATGAATTTTTTATCCTTAAATAATTTATTATGGCTGTCTGGATGGACATTTTTTGATATAATAAGTAATAAGAGTATATAAATTCAGTAGCCTTTCCACATATATCTATATAAGGAAAAATTGCAGTATAAGTGATAAATTTTTGCTTGTAATGAAATTTCCACTCCTTTCAAAATTCCTAGTGTCGTATGTTTTCCTTGTACGGACAAGATTATTTTGATTACAGGAAACCTACCAGACATCTCTATGAAATGTGAAGCTTCAGAAATAACCTTTCAGTAATTACAGATTTTCTTTTTACTCAAAGCGATGTGTGTAAAACAATAATATAAAGACATACTTTTTTAAAAACAATATGTATTAAAAAGTGAAAAATATTTTTTATGCGTGACTAAAAAGAAAAGCATGGCGTACTCTGTAATATACAGTCACTTTATAAGTTCTTGAATTGGCGCGTTCCATGCTTTTCTTTTTAGTCATTCATAAACAAAATTATTTTTCACTTTTTAGTACGAATTGTATAAGAAAAGTATGTCTTTACTTTTTAGTTATTTCTGTGTTCGTATAGTTTTTCTCAAGCTAATGTTTCCTGTCCCAAATGCTAAAGCGTTCTGCAACTAGTCAAACTACAGATCGTTGCAGGTTAGTATTTATTTTAGGCTAAAGAAGTCCATATTAAAAAGAAATATTATAATATGCTTTAAAAATATAAAACTATATGAATGTAACAATAGAATATTGTATTGTCGCCCGACTTACGTCGCTGCGCAAATTTCATCATTGCGTGAAGTCGGAAAATAAGTTAAATTAACGTTGCAAGATTTGAGGACACCACGAACCATTTTGAACTAAAGAAAAAAACAATGTAAAAAACTTATATTTTTACATTTCCATGTTTTCATTCTTGATTCACTGTGTACATGTTATACTAGCAGAGAAATCAGCGAGACCTTGTTGTCAGTATCATAAACAAAAGAAAGCATTGATATAAACTTCACGAAAAATTCGGGAAATGGGATGAAAAAATAAATTTAAGAAAATCAATTTTTCCTTTCTTTGTTTTCACCTTTAGTCGTGAAAGGGCCTTCAGACGATAAGAAAGGTCAATTCCTTATAAACCCTTGCCCATTCTTAATACATCATTAAAAAAAATATCTTTACCACTCAAAGAAAAAAATTAAAACTTTTGTGGTCCATCAACAAAGTCCGTGGTGTTTATCAGTTCGCGCAGTGTTCCTGTATTATTCTAATAGATCAGCTAAAAAGACCCTGTAATTGACATAAGCTTAAGAAAAAAATCAGTATAAACTTGAAGAACATAACAAAGTAGGTCAAAAGAAAGAAGAAATAGAATAAAATTAACATTTTTGGAATATATTCGCTCTTTTCCGGTCTAACCACCCTTCTGATTATTAAATACCCTTCATCATCATTTTAAAATGTTCAAAGAAACTGAAGAATTGACAGCAAACATGTTGATCTTGGGTGTCGAAAATGATGATCTTGAGTGGGGGAAGTGGTCATTTTTGTATCAAAAAATTCACATCCAAAAGATTTTTATAAAATTATTTTTATTATAAACTGATGAAAAATTGAGATTCAAATCAAATAACACGCTGCAGCTCTGAAACTACTACAGCTATTGAAGGAAAATATTTATTATTTTATAGCCTATATATTGCAGATTGTAACAGTTTTTATTTTATCAAAAACTTCGCTTTCAAACGGCAATAATAAATTATTTTCCCTCCGCCTATTGAAAGGTTTCTTATGTGCTATCCGCCCGTGACGTCACTGTAGCAAAAACCGTTAGAACATGATTCTGAACTTCGGAAACGCCTGATGAACATACCTTCTCACTTATTCTGTTGTACGTACCTTGGGTGACACGACGACCCGGGCGAAACTTAAAATGGAGTCTCGATTTAACCGGTCTTGACCCTAATGAGTTCGGGCACGATGTTGATCAAAATGGCCAGATTGACTGTGGCTCGGCAACCCGATGATCTAATATTAACCCAATTGACCCTGTGGTCCAAATTCGACCCGGTGATCGGATCTTGTTTCTGTGGTTTGAATCAATCAATATTATAATTGGTGAGATTCCTTAAAATTGTTACGATCGGGAAAGATTTAAAATGTTCTTATAAGCTATATAATACATATAACACAAAATTTGTCAGAATAGTCATATCTAAGTACTAAAAGTTAACTAACTTCTTAAAATTTTGATAATGCTACTAGATATTGAAATATTTTGAAAAACGTTAAAAAGTGGGAGAGGGTGTAGCGAGGTACCTTAAGACCCTATACTGAAGCGTATTTTAACACATGTTTTTCTTCACTATTTTAAAGTGGATTTCTTATCGGCAGATTATGTAATATCAAACTACAGAGGAAGTGATAAAAAACAGACAATAAAAACACAATGAGAAAATGGTTTGTCTCCTTAAACATCAATTAAACTAACAAATAAACAGCTACTTCCAACTGTAATTTGTAGTCTTTCAAAATTTTATTATCAGTCGTTATACAGATATATTCACTACGTAGTGTTGTAAAAAAACGTTGTTTTTTTAAGTATTTGTTTCATGTTGTTTCTATTCTTTTTCGTGTCTGCTTTCCAAAATGCCACTTTTTAAGCACAGAAAGTGATTTCATGCTTTATGCTCCAGATAATCAATAAAATCAGCATAATTGGATTCAGCTTTCATGAACTTATCTCAGTTTACCTTGCTTTGTTTCCCACCAGACTTTACGACGCAAATGATGTTTTTTTTTTAAAAAATAAAAACACATTCACTGCCACATTGATATATTTCCTATATCTTCACTCAGACAAACATAAGGAATTAACTTAAGACATATAGACTGAAGTTATTTAGTATAGATTGTATTAAAAATACTAAAAAGTAAACCTCCCGGAAACTGAAGAAATATCTGGAATTATACGAAGAATTTAAGTTCCTCGAGATATTACAATTTCGAAAGCATCTTTACCATCAACTGAAAAACTATGAATTCTTACCGAAATTTGCCCGTATATACCCGTATATACAATACCCGTATATACAATATATTAATTTCTAATTACGGTATTATTCAACGAAAATATCAATTTCTGATCATAATTACCGACCGCAAAACATAGTTAACTTTAGTTCAAAATTCCGGGAAATAACCTGCTTCTATTCGAGAGCAGAGATAAATGTTTAGGTTTACTAGTACATTTGAATTTGAATTTAGTTTTTAAGACCTTTCGACAACATTAGATCAGGCCGGATGGATGATGAGATGAATTGGTGAAATGAAGAATGTGGGAAGAAACTGGAAAACTGAAAAAAAAACCACGACGGTATTTGTGCACTACAAACCCCACATGGCATGAGCTGGGATCGTTTCGAGGACCTTTAGCGCCAGAGGTGAGCACTCTACCAATTGAGCCACTGTGGCCCCACTAATGCATTGTGTTATCACTATAAAAACAGTTTGAATTGCTTCCTCATGCTCCGGGCTTCAAGACTCGCCTCATACTGTGAAAACAGATAGAGACAGTGTAACAAAAGTATTTAACGCTGTAGATCACCCCCGCCATCTTGGTACGCACCTTCCATTGATTTACACGGGAATTGTTTTACTCATTTTATGCCGCTCGGATGTAGAATATTTAAGTTCTGCTTTCACAAAATTTGTCTTGGTGGTTATTTTGACTCTTGTATAGTTTTGGTTTGTGAAGTTTCTCCAAATATATAAGTATAATGTATTATTAATAGTTTGCTATATAAATCACAATATGTTAACGGGAAATTATACTGTTCCTGTGTAAAATATTGTATTTCTATAAAGTAGCATGAGTAAAAGAGAGCATGACGATAAACTGGGCGAAAACAGAAGTTAAAACTATACTCCTGAAAAGTATAAGACTAGTAAAACAATTCTCATGTTAATCAATGGAAAGTGCGTACCTAGATGGCGAGGGTGATCTACAGCCTTAATGTTATATGCATAAATTCATAAGAGTTGCATAACTAAATACTCTTGTAAACAACCAAATTCATGTAGGTTTCTTTTAATGAATCTTTTGTAATAGGGATCTGATTTGAAATATTATTTCGAATCATATCATAACGTAGCTACGTCCCGCGGCTCCCCCTGTATTTTTTTAATGTATAATAATAGCTATTGGTACGTAACAATATGGGGGCAATTTTAAAATTTGAATTTAAAAATAGGGTGGCAACACTGACAACTGGGAACTTGAGTACATGAAAAAACCACAGTATGTTTCAATTATGTCGAGTATGTATACTCAAAGCTTGGAGCGTACTAAATGGAAGTAGAAAATACTTAATGTTTTAAATAGAGTGGCAACGCTGTCAACTGTGGGACCTGAAGTACTTCTATTACACGTCCTAGTAATTAAATACAAAGTATGATCCTAATACATGCAACGATATGGAAGCAATTGACAATTTTATTTTCTTAAAAATAGGTTGGCAACACTGACAACTGTGGTGTTTGAGTTTGACCCAAAACTTTCTTATATGATGTTGAAAGTTGTTTAAGGTAAGTTTGTGGTACGTACGGCATGGAAGAAGCTTTTATCAAAATCATATTTTAAAAGTTGGCAACGCTGAGAACTGAGCAACCCAGGAAATGTCACATATTGCAAATATATTTGTAATGTAGGGTTTTATTTATGTTGTACTTCTTAATTACCTACATCAAAATATTTCTTGCCTAAAGAAACATTAGCAGTATTACAAATTGATGCCTTAAAAATAAAAATAAATTTAGAAGAAACGACGGCTCATGTTGTTTTTCTTTTTAAAGGATGTTTTAGAAAACACGAACGTTTTCTTATTCTATTTACAACACTGTATCTTTGTATAACTTCAATATGGTTTCACAATTCACATCTTTGCTTTCATAACCATCAGTTTTGACATTATTACCGAACTCCTCCAACTCCAATATACCAATACACTTAGCGTCCTTTAGTAATATGAAACAAAGTAACATTAGACAATGGAATAAAATAAAAAAAATGTTGGCATCCGAATATAAATTATGACTAAATGAACAGTTTATGTGCGATATATATTGATAAGTTCTCAACGACGCTACATCCTGTTGATAAGTATGTCGACCGGATCCATTCGTATATTGATCATTTATTGCGGATATATCTTTAAAGTTCTTGCAGGTTTCGTGAAGGGGCAACAGGGTTAGCTTCGACCCAAAGTACTACGTATGTACTCTATGAAGATAGCTTTACTAGCTTCTCCATTCTTCGTATATGATACTCCGTCAAGTATTGGTAGTCTAGATGTGCTCTAGGGTCAGCTAAGATCGTTTTGGAAATGAAAACATCACCACTTTCATCTTTATTAGATCTAACAGGTCGATCCTAAATGTTATAGTTATATAGCTGAGCTGTCAAGGCTCCACACGGGTGCTCATACAATTCGGTGCTTCCTTTACAAGAGATTTCACAACTAAACAACCACTCTTGTACTTCCATTGTCAACTATGTTCAATTGATGGCAAAATTTGATCGATCGATCCTAGGAACGTTTCTATATTCTATCTTCACACACAATGAAGAATTTGATGGAACACGTTTAACTCACATACGGAGGAAAGTGAGGGGATCAAATAACATAGGAGAGGTAATTCAAATGTTAGTAATGGTCAGTTAAGGAAGTGAATATACAGCATATATATAATTGAGCAAACTTTGAGAGGCGATTATTTACATCAATACAAGAAAAGTTCATTTGAAGAATTTCAAAATTGAGGAGTGGGAGCAATAAGGGTCTTAGTACAAAAACTGTGTTTTGCAGAAAAGGGCAAAACTTCCAGACGCTGCATTTTTCGTATATAACATTATGTTTTTTTTTTGTTTCTGTACAGCTCCTTGTTGATTCGCAGCAATTTTCTCTAGAAAAATAGTGGCCGTAGCACACATGCTGTGGACGTTAAAAAAACTGCCTGAGAAAATCACATAAGTTCATATTCTTCCTACTCCTCAATTATGCATAGCTTCAGAGATACAAGCGCTCCAAGTTACCGCGACATCGTCACAGATGACTACATGACTAACTACATGATGAAATAAGCAAATCGCAATCGAAGTAGAACCCGATACATCTATTTAAGCAATGTTTTCATTAGAGAGAGTGCCGTATAGACAGGCTTCTCAGCCTAAGAATTTTATTGTGAAAAAAAGTAGAAGGTCAAGTAGGGCAAGCATAGAAATCCCCTCTAAGCTGTATTCGCCAATCATAATTATAACTTAAATAAATGCACTGGGAACTACTTAGAATGCGATCTGATAAGTCAACCCTGCTTACGAAGCGCATTTAGTCGGACTTTAAGTTAAATAATGTACCAGAAGCATCCCCGACTTTTATACTTTAAAATGATTTTATAAAAGGAAATCTAAAAGAAATGTAAATATTTTGAATATCACATCAAGAATACTGTTACTTAAAACGTGTAGATTTTTTAAAAATGTTTTTATATATTTTTCGTATTTGTCACTTAAATCATAAATCATTACTTAAATCGTTCTCTTTTCATGTTCTCTGAATTTCATAAAACATGAAAAACAACATTTCAAAAATGTTTATGCCAACTAAACCACACATTTTTATGTTGAAACCTCAAAGTTATAGCCATAGGACGGTTTAGTTATAAGCGAATATTATGAAAAACAAAAAATGATAATTTGCTAATAGATTTATTTCTATTTAAAATCTGGACATTCAGCTAATATACTCGATTAACCAAGGTAACCGATTCCTCGGAGACCTTGAGCACCGTATCCCCAGGCACCATATCCGCCACGACCAGCCAAACCAAGTCCATATCCTCCATAGCCACCAAGTCCACCAAGACCATATCCTCCAATACCGGCTCCCAAACCTAGTCCAACTCCACCAAGACCATATCCTCCAATACCGGCTCCCAAACCTAGTCCGTATCCGCCAAGACCATATCCTCCAATACCGGCTCCCAAACCTAGTCCATATCCACCAACTACTGGAACTGTGGCAATTGAGATGCGGTTATTATTCTGACTGCTGACTCCGGTTCCAAGAGCAACGGCTGAAATTTAGAACAAATAAGCAAATTAAGGAGATACTTTGGTTATTATATTTTAACCTTACATTAAGGCAATTAATTTCAGGCTACTATTGGAATTGTTAGTTACCGACTTCCCTTACTTTCGGTCGTTATTGATTATAATTCTTAATTCCTATGGAAAATATACGTAACTAAAAGACGTTAAACATTATCACAGCGATATATTTCTTCTACGAATAATTATATATTTAATATTGTAGTTTATGCCGAGCTTAAATTATTATTATTGGTATAAAGTTCTATGTGTTTTCTTCTTTTAGTAAGTATACACATTCATAATTTTAATTATTGGTAGGTAATTCAAAAGAAACAAATATAAACTTGTAACATTTTTCTACTTTCATGCATAGTTCTAGAATCAACTCCTTTTAGAAATTAGTATCACACCACATACATTTATAATCCCACTTACACTTTGATCGGTACATATTTATGACTCTCAATAACGGTTACATGCGATTAAACACAAATTATGTAGGCAAATTTATTATTTATAATTGTGCACTGTATAATTATGCATAATATGCACTCTAAATTTTCTGAGACCATATCTTATTTTAATTTAGTTTTTCGTATTACGACAAGCAATGTTGTATGACACATATTTGTTGTAAATTATTCCTACTTGATATAATGAACTTTATATACAAAGATAGTCGGTATTCAGTACTAGATATAATTATCTAAATCTTACAATGTGGTTAATATATTCAAGATGATTTAATATCTAACATCTTGGACATTGTGAAACACAGTCATTTTGAAATTTTATTAATAAATCAACACTGAAATTTGTATTAAAATAAAAATTAATAGTGTAATAAAACATACATATTTTATACTTTTACATTTTTTTTACAAAATGTTAATATCTTTTCTCATACATTTCGTGTTTTTTTGTATTAATTTCTAAATTTCGTTGTTTCCAATAAATATTATCTCTCAAAATGTCTCTCAAAATAATGGCATTAGATACTAAATTCAATATTTGCTGCAATCCTGTTACCAATTTTCAGAGATATGTGATCTTTCTACAGAATGTTATATGTATTTATTACTTGATGGTTTACAAATACTTTTACTTACCATATGAGGTACCGACGAACAAGGCAATGCACAAAAAGAGAGTGGAAGACATCTGCAACAAGAAAAATAAACGTGTTATTATTACTAAATCTACATTGAACAATGCGTACTTATTAACAGAGAGAGATAAATAATACTTTTCAGACAAACTAGAACACTTCTATACTCTGCTCTGTATAACTTCAAATATACATACATACGAGATTTTCAGAACGAAATTGCGCCTTTTGATGGTAGTTTCTTTCAAAACGTGTATTACATTATATACTAGGTGAGGAAATTATAAACATGGAAAGTGTGCACTGAGAAAATATACAAAAAGATATAATAAAAGGACTCAAAAGAACATTTAAAGAAAGAATTATTACAAATGTTAAAACACTTTCTGTATTTCAAAGTTTGTGTTTATTCTGAAAATCGATCTGGAGAAGGATTGAGATTCGTAGGAATTAAGAAACAATTCCTGGATAATAATAATAATCCAAGTTTGAATAATAGTCCAGAAATTTATACCAATCTTTGTTTCAATGTTCCTTGACACTGTAAGGTTTCTGGACTGGACATTTTCATAAAGGAAGTTGTCGAAATTTTCCAAGAAAATATTTTAACATTTTTAATATTTAGTAAACACTTTTCTTACTTTCCTATATGTGAATAACTATTTGGATAAGAAAAACTAATATAAACTAAGAAAAACTAATATTCTTCATACACAATGTAACAGTTTCAATAAATGCATTAGTGTCAAATGCTGATACGCGATTCAGTTAGTTATCTTTTGAAAGGGCTCAGAGATTGAGGTAATCTAGACAAAGGAGAGAAAACAATTATATTATAATTTAAACTTTTAAAATGAACAAAAGCAATCAAATATCAGCTGGCGATGAACCAAACTAATGTTTATTCTGAGAGATTAATTTCTAAACGGATCTTCCATAGTGCTGTTACCACCCATACAATTCATTGTTAACTTTATCTAAACGGATGGGTGGATGGTCTCACTTTAAAATATCGTTTATAACAAGTGTACTCTATCCTAGTCATTGATTCGTAATTGACCAAATATTACCGCATAGTTGTCGACATATGCATTGTTTGCAAAGTATAACATACAGAAACAAGAAGTCAATGGCTTCGATAAAAGTGGCGGATGGGGCCCAGCTCTCCCTAGAACATCGGTGGGTGGGATCAGACCTCCCGAGCTGATCCTGAATTTAAACCTTGCAATTTGCATTGAAACAAATGTAATTTGCGCTCCGACAAATATTTACTACGCAGATGTCTAAAGATTATGATATTGAGTGATCTTCAAAATATCATATATTTCGTGTAGGTTTTGACAAATATAAGTACACCATAATGGCCAGAAACAGTCACATGTTTTAAGTGTTTCATTTTTCCCGTTACTTAATTTATAACTACTGATATTAAAGTAATTCAGATATTATTTTATTATTATACACCATCCGTTCACATTACTTTTGTTATGATTTGCCACAGAGAAGTGGTACCTAAAATTAAATTTTTTGCAGCAATAGCAAATAAGTTATTTTGTTACGATCCCCCTTTAGATAACAGAATAGACCGATGTTTTCGACTAAATAATTAAAGTGGTAGTGCATCTTCACCGTTCTGTTCCTTTTTAGCTATCACACTCTAACGTTTAACTTCTGAATTGCTTTTATTCAAATTCAATGTGCCAATTATAATGCAATTTTAATAGACATCCACATACATTTTTTTTTCTATAGCAAATTTTGTATCGGTACAGAGGACTGGGGAGGCAGGCAAATTCAAGCCCTGCAACTACCCATACTCACTAAAGGATATATAACGTCACGTCTAGTACTTTGTTCTTGCCCTGGGAGGATAAAAGAGAAAGACATGACAAGATTCTGTATTCATTGTACCATCACGCCATTCATCTAATGCGGCAGATGAAATCCTGCCAGACAACTGAACAGATGGCGTAAAGGGAACTTCAACCTCATGTTCTTTATGCATGTATGGCTCAGACTGGGATATAGGAGTGGAGAGTACGATGTAGGTAGTGATCTAGGCCTGAATTAAAGCACCATCCTATTGTTAGCCTAGTGAAACTAAGATAAAACTTAAGAAAACTTAGTCAAGATGGTTGGTTAGCTGTTTAACAGGTATTTGTGCGGAATGCAGTACTTTGTAGATAGAGCACATGGCAGTGCAAGCCACACTACCGGTCATACTAAACTAAGTTTTACAAGATTTCCCGAGAAGTGCAGAAAACAGTTTTTAGTTGAAGTACTAGACCGTATGCTCCAGTTGACTGCTTCTCGAATAGTTCTTGTCGACGGATGTCATTTTGGAGAACCTTTTGGTAAACTTTATTTTATATGGTTCATTTTAGTAGCTATGGACTTTGGCACGTAACGATGACATGAGCGTAATATTATTTAAAATTACAAAAATCTATGCCCTTGGAGGGATTAGAACCCGTAACCTAATAAACGGCGGCACTTCCTTATACCCACATGGCTAACGAAGTCTGCATGAACGTAACATGACAAGCCTAGATCATAGCCGACTTTGCCATGCATAAAATAAAAAAAGGACTTTCTCTTAATTATATGGTGTACATATTTTCTGTTGAAAAGTGAATGTTTAATTATTTGAGAATGTTCTAGAAATTATGCACCTAATTACTATTAGTACGCTATAGAGACGAGATTCAGTTACACAGGCAAAAGTATAATGAGGTAGAGTATAATTTCAAGATATGATAAAAATTGTAACATTCACAGATTTGGTATTTGTAGCAGTCTGTTAATGCAATCATAGTACCAGTACGTACTTAAAGATCAGCGTACTTGTTGAGAACAGATAAAATATTATAGTAAAACTTTAGTACATTACCATGTTGATAAGCTTTTCTGCAGTTTCTTGTAAAGCTGATAAGTTGTATCTGAATAGACTATACCTTCCATCAATTTCTTGTTCATTTATATACTAATTTTCAGGAAATTACATCCGAAGTTTCAAGGATTTGTTTTCAATTAAAATATTTAAAGAATGTTGAAACAATTAACAACATTTTCACTACAATATTTTCTCTAAATACGAGTTTCCTTCTCGTTTCTATAACGACGAAAAACTTACACTTTAATGAGTGCCTGCGATTAACTATAATAACAGAACATGGCGCGTAATATCTTGTACAGCGAAGAAGAGCATGCAAAGTATTGCAAAAATATTAACATTCCTAAATGTGAAGGATTTACTGGGGAAATAACAAAGTAATTATTTCCTTTAGATGTGTTAATAATTTTATAACTTTCTTTCCGTTAAGTACTGAATAAAAGCGTAATTTTCATTCACGAAGACACAGTTCCAACAAATCGTCTTTTGGAAACAAACAACCATGAACACTTTTGTAGTAAGTACAATTAAATTTTCTTTTCGCTACAACTATGAATATTTTATAGTTGTTTCATTAACTCTATAAACTTTATAATAATACAGTTTATAAAATAACTCTGGTGCGTTTCTTCTCCTGGTAAAACTTACATTATTTCTAGGATATCGCACTTTTATATCTTAACTATTAGTAACAATAAATAATTCATAGCTCAGTCAACTGTTGAAATTATACAGAATCTGATTGTTATGTTAAACATTTCTAACAACAACCAATCAAACTGTGGCGTGACCGGTGATTAATTCTAACTCCTTGATACTTTTAAAATAACTTTTTAATTGCATTGAGTAAAAGGATTACTTCTCCTAAATCATTTGTGAAAGAAGTTTTGAAGGAAGAAATAAACGAATATACAAAGTGTGATAGTATTCATATTAATAGCTGCTGACTATAAAACATATTAAGAAGATGTTTACGAACTAATCGCCGGATGTTAAGAGTAAAATTATCAAAGAGTCAACAAAAATCTATTTGAAGAAGTAAAATCATGTGAAGATTTTAACCTACATAAATATGGCGATGTTATCGTAAATGACGCAATATCTCGACAAATTATGACGTGAGATACAGATGCTTATCAGAATAATGGAAACACCTGAACGAAAGTGCAACTTACCAGATTAATATGGTGTCGGGCCACCTTTCGCCTTCAGAACAGCCTTGATGCGACGTGGGATGGAGGTATAGAGGTCGTGAATGGTAGCAAGTGGAATATTACACCGTGCAGGGCATCGGGCAGTTCTGTGAGAGAGGATGGAGGTGGAAATCGTCGCCGGAGTCGTGTTTCCAAGATGGACCACAGATGTTCAATTATGTTGAGATCTGGGGATTGGGCGGGCCAGGGGAGGTGTTGAACTTCATCCCGATGTTCCTCAAACCACGCTGCAACAACTCCAGCTGTGTGAATGGGTGCATTATCATCCTGGAATATGGCGTCATTGTCCGGGAACAACATCCGGACCATAGGATGCAAGTGGTCTCCTAAAGTTGCGACATAATCGTTGGCAGTGATGCGTCCGCGAAATGTGACCACAGGACCCAATGAAAACCATGATATTGCGGCCCACAGCATCACCGTGCCGCCGCCATGTTTCACAGTTGGGCGGAGACACTGCAGATCATACGCTTCTTTGGGCGTTCTCCACACATAAACACGGCCCGTGGTTTGGAATAGGGTGAATGGTGACTCATCCGACCATACCACACGTTTCCAGTCGTCAACGGTCCAAGTTGCATGGTCGCGGCACCATTTGCGGCGTGCTAAAGCGTTCTGGTCCCTGATGAGAGGTTTGGCCCGTGCAACACGACCCCGTAAGTTCATGTCATGTAATTCGCGGCGGACTGTGATTGTCGAAACAGGTTGGGGGAGGTGCTGATTGAGTTCCTCCGTCACTTGCGCCGCAGTGGCACGACGGTTCCGCATGACAATGCGCTTTAATACCCGGCGTGCCCTGTCACTGATGATTTTCTTCTGCCCACTGTTCCGCTTCCCAGATGTGGTTTTCCCGTGTGTTGTGTAGGCCGTCATCACCTTCGACACTGTCCCTGGCGACACACCTAACACACTAGCCACTGCCGTCACACTCACTCCACCTAACCGCGCACCAACAATTTGCCCTCGTTGAAACTCTGAGAGGTCTCCCATTTTACACTACCTCCGTCTGCTGCAGCCACTGCACACTCCTGTTCCACGACGCCTGACGTAGTATGGAGACCGGCCTAACACACCACCACCAGGAGTCCGGCGCTGCGGTTGCCACGACACCACTGCCAACCCATACATCTGACGTGTTGCCAACTACAGGTGTTTCCATTATCCTGATAAGCATCTGTATGTAGAATAGTAAATCATAATCACAGTATTACTCATCGATTGCATTTGAGGAATACTTGTAAGTGAATAGGTGAAGTTTAGTGGGAAGATCAATGTTTCACTGCTGATCAATTTCAAATATTAAAGAATGAATTATATATGTTAAATCTTTTCCCTCTTCGTTCCCTAAAACATTAAAGTCACTCAAATACAATAGGTAGAACTGAAGTTTTGATTCATTAATTTAACATGTCTTATGTTATTATTTGATTATATTTAACGTTATTTGTAACAATGTCCACTTCAGCGCATCTTGCTTTAAAAGCGATGTATTTTATCGCATGCAAATATTTTCATCTTATCTCAATCTGAGAATTTCTCCTTCTAATTTATGACCATAATCCGTATTTTATATAATCCTTAAGATTTATATTTGTATACTTCTAATTTGAAGTTTAATGTTTGTGACATTCTCTTAGAATTCAATCGTCAATCACATTTCTCGGTACTCATCTCATTAAGCGTACATACGCTGGATCAGGTTTAGTTGTTTCATCTGGGAGATTAATTTTAAGAGTACTTTACTTAACTGGAGACCGGGATTTGATCGCATTTTAAAAAAAGCTTGTGTTTAATATTTAATTTACAATGCACATCCAAGCACACGGTATTGTGGTAAAATGTATTGCATTTACATAAATATAGATAATTTTACTATACAATACTTGAAATCGCTTTTAAATCATACATCCATTTCTTAGAAGAATTCATATTAACATACATTTTAACATCCATAACGGATTCAAATTTATAACACTACACAATCAAAATAAAGTATTATCGATTTCCAAATAGCATTTTAAACAAGTGAATACTGAACATTAGTTAATATTTCGAAATGAAAATAAAAATAAAATAAAAAAATATGTATCATTAATATACCTCTTTCACATTATATTTTAGGTTCTTTTCGCTCTTGCTGCAGTTTTATCCTCAGCTTACGCTTATGGTGTCCTTGGTGGCATTGGTGGAGTTGACTATTATGTAAGTACTCTGAACTCCTCTTTAGAGTAACTTCTATGTTCATTTCTAGCTTAGTCTTCCGATTCTGATTTCAAAGCGGTTTTATTGTATGTTCCTCTGATTAGTATGTTAAATCTTTTGACAATTTTACACAAAATTAAACCAATTGTATGCATTTTATAATGTAGACCGTTAAATAAATTGAACGTCAGGATTTAGAGATACGATTGTAGTTTAATTAAACTTATTTATGGCCGTTTAGGCGTGTCAGGCTCAGGCCTGGATAAAGTGTCGGAAGGTAGTCGGTAGTCGGATAGGGTGTTGGAAAGTAGTCGACCGTATTAAATAGATACCATTGCGGCATTTATTTGGTGTGACTGAGGGAAAATCTTGGAAATACGTCAGTAGGAATGACCGTTCGAAAGCAGAGTAACTCTCTAAGAACCGAGCAACGGCTGCTTGGTAACGAATTGTAGCTTTTGCTATATCACGGTAATTTATAGCCGTTGTATATGTTCTCTGCTTTGTATATGTCGTAAACAACTCATTTTATTTGAGTCTTTACAGCAAAAAATGTAACTTGAGGCAGCCTAACGTTTTCCGTTGCTTTCCACATTTCCACCGGATGATTCCTGGGAAGTCACCCTGAATAAGGCAAACACCAAATCCTTCCTAAATCCCTCCCTTCTTGTTGCTGTTTCTTCCCAACAAAAATTGCTCCTCAGCTATATTGTAAGTTTGCCAAATAAAGAAATGTTGATCTGAGTTCCAAGCTATTTAAAATTAAGATATTAGTGTATATAAAATCAGTATAGAAACCCTTTAAGGTAAGGGGAAAACTGGCACAAGAATTCTACTTACAAATAAAGTGATTTTCTTTGTCTCACTATTGCAAAGTTTTTCCTTTGTAATAAAGTTAAGAGGATTAGAATCCTCCCTTCCGCCATAGTTTCACGAAGAAAATTGGTCACAAAATGGATGTCACTACCTTTGTGAGTAAAATTCTTGCGTCACTCTTCCTTTTCCCTGAAGACATTTTAATACTGCTATCATTCATTTTGTAAAGCTGCCTATTAAAAATAAGTGCATAGTCCTCATACGAAAGTTACCATTTTGGACCATGGTAAGCTTCATATTTTGAAAACGGTAACTCATATTAAAAAGTAAGCTCGCAAATGTCTTCCAAGATACCCTGGTTCGGTCCATTCTGGGCTCAAACAAAAAGACAGAAACATGGACAGACAAACTTTTCGATCAATTTTGAAAAATATGTGATTCGGCTAAAAAAATTAATAACATTTGATCCCCTTCACTGTTTTTGATTTGTGATACACCACTTGGAAGCTAGTGAAGTGTAGATTACGATTCCATAAGTTTCAGCCCCGTTTATTGTCTGGAGTCAGTACTACCATCAGAAATGTGAAATTTTTAATTTTTATTTCGAACCGCCCTAGGGTGTTCCAGAGAGGTCATACCGACACATTTTTCTATGTCTTACTATAGCAACGAGCTATCGAATGCAAGTTCAAGAATGAAAATCGGGCTTACAATTCCCTCGATCTCAAAATAGCTGTATATATTTGAGTGCTGCTATAACATAAGAGATACGTTTCATATCGTCACTCGAAGAACAACCGTTTTTCATCATACATGCATTTGCACTAAGCTCATTATTGACTTATTAACACTAAAAAGTTGTGTTTCTGTCTTAATCCTTCTAACATATAATACCGAATTATTAAACTAGGTGTATGTGTAACATTCGAAAATGGAGATATTATTACTTGTTGTAAGCGAAAAGGAAGTTTGGCATGAATCTTATTTAGGTTCTCTCTAACTAAATTAAAGTGCAGGCTAGAAATCAATCAATGAATACTTTAACATAATATTTAATAATATAACAAAATGTAAGACTGAAAAGCGTACGCAATATGGTATAATCTATAGAAATAATTAAAATGCATTCAAATACATTTTTAATAATATTATTTCCACAAATGTTCAACCAAAGTTTTAAGATATAAACAGCATAATGTTGCTCGTGTAATTATTTCTCTTCAGGCCTACCCACGATACCAGTTTGGATATGCAGTGAATGACCGTCTCACAGGAGACAACAAGCAACAAACTGAAGTCCGTGATGGCCCTGTCGTGAAGGGACAATACAGTCTTGTTGAACCCGACGGCAGTGTAAGAATCGTCACCTACGGCGCTGATGATGTGAATGGATTCAACGCTATTGTCAAGCGAGTTGGAGGCAATCTTCATGCTGGAGTAGGAGGTTACGGTTATTTGGGTTAATTACCCTTACCATTGACACGAATGTAAGCCATATTATGTCTAAATAAAATGTTGTGCATGCATTTGACCAGTATATTCTTTGCGAAAGTTAAAACTTTTCTTCTTATGTTATATAAAATGGAATTAAATCTAATGCTTTTCAATTATTTAAATTCTCTATCACTTTACGATATTTACGAATGATTAATAGAATTGTATTCATAGTATCATCTGCTTCGCAAATCTAATTTATGCCGACAAAGACACATACAGGGTGTTCCGTAATTCCTAAGACAGCGTTTGGGAGTCGAAAGTAGACATCAAAACAAACAAAAAAACTATATGGACACAAATCGCAAACCGGCGTCTTTTACGAGTTATGGGCGTGTGAAAATTTGGTGGCACGGAATTTGAGACGCTATAGCACAAAGACGAATGGCCGTGACACAGGCGGCGTGAAATTTCATAAAGGAAGTCATATGTGTTGTATCCAAAAATATCAAAATCAAAATTCCAGAAAAATTGCGCAAGGGATTCCCCAAAGGGAGTTAGGGATTACCGCTTATGTTTGCAAATAAAGATCGGTGAAAATGAGCTGGAAAGGAAATAGTATGTAATATTAAAGTAGAATTCGTCTGTGCCACGTTGATAGTGCAAACAGAATCAAAGATATGGAGAATTGTGGGGCTGCTATGAGTGGTTGCATAACTACAAGTAAATACGTTTCAACCATACCAGAAAGATTCGTGTATTGAAGGGCAGATTAATGTGTTATCAATTCATATAACGTTGCACTCTCCATTTGTATTACCACACACACGTACGGAGTCATTTTGGTAACACGTTGTTACTGAACTCACAAAATAGTATGTTCTACTGTCTGTATTACTTTGTCGTCTACAACTCGTAGATTGTCCTGCTACCTTCTGCACCCTACAGTGGAAATTACATACGTTGTTTCAATGTTTGCACTACCACAAAACTGCAGTGATAGGTGAAGGGAAGTAAGGCCTTCTCACTCTGAAGGATTTTTCACCGTGTGTTCGTGAGTCTTAGAAACGTATGCTGAAGCTATGAACTAACAAAAATAGTATGCAGATCAGGACGCATTCGAATAGAAAGGACAACAGAATTGGGAAACGAACAGTACCACGCATTCTTGTCCTCTTTGCACAAGCAACCACCACTGCGAGAACCTTCGGCGAACATTAAGGGTCCGTGCGACAAATTCACAAAACAAGTATGTTTGCAATACAAGATACTCTGAACACTCATAAAGGAAACACTGGTCACTAGATCAGTACGTACCACTTAACAAGTTCGAACCGAAGAGTACTCATTGTGACGATCCAACTGACGCATGTGGGGAGTCCATTGCAGGAACGCCCACGAACAGCGATCCATGCCTCGCACGGACGATGTATGTTCGCATGGGCGCGATCGAAAACGGCTGGCATGTCTCTTATTTCCTCAGCCGCAGCTGCAATGCGTGCAACGAGATCTTCCTCCAACTCTACCGGCGTCTCGTACAGCAACGTCTTCATGTGACACCACAGAAAGAAATCCAGTGGCGACAGGTCAGGCGAGCGTGGTGGCCTTGTTGTTGGACCACCACGGCCAAACTCTTGTTGTCCAAAGGAAGTGTTTAAATGATCTAGGACAGCCCGTGTGAAGTGGGGAGGCGCACCGTCATGTTGAAACCACATGTGCTGTCGGATTCCAAGGGGAATGTCTTGCAGTTACTCCGGCAGTATCTCCTTTAAAAGATTAAGTAGTTGGCACCGGTGAGACGTGCTGGGAGAAGATATGGTCCAATTAATCGTCCATTTATGATGCCTGCCCATACGTTCACACTGAATCGTTTCTGAAATGCGCGCTATCGAACACCATGAGGATTTTCGACTGCCCACATGTGGCTATTATGACAGTTCAACACACCATTCCTAGAGAAGGTCGCCTCGTCAGTGAAGAGTATCAGTTGAAGAAATGCAGGATCCTCTGCACAGCGCTGAAGTATCCACTGACAGAAGTCTACACGTGGCGCAAAATCGGCTGGACCAAGACTTGGAACTCGCGCAATATGGTATGGATGCAAGTGTTCTAGGTGGAGAACGTTCTAAACAGTGGTACTGCTTCCCCTTAAGTCACGTGAAATGCGTCGGGTGCTCGTCGAAGGATCCCGTTCCACTCGTCGAAGCACATCCTCTTCAAACTGCGGGGTTCGTACGCGTCTCGGAGCACCACAGTCAATTCTGTTGACGGTGAAGGTACCTCTCTCCCTAAGCCGACGTTCTAGTCTGGCAAAGATTGTACGTGACGGTACTCGACGATGTGGAAAGCGCTCGGCGTAAAGCAGACGCGCACGCCTTCCATGGCGATGAGCTTCGCCATAAATTAATAGCATTTCTTCATACTCATCAAACGTGAACTCGGCCATTGCATTAAACTGCACGATCAGATCACGAGAGACTGTTCTCTGGCCTCGATCAAAAAGCAAACTGTTGTACGGTGGAGAAAATTGTACTGATAGGTGTACGTCACATTATGTGCAGGGACTCGCAGCGTGAACGTCATATATGCCAGTTGGAAAGCCATGCGAAACTGCTTGCTTTTGTTGAACCAATTTGCTGCGCTTGTTGATAGATACACATTGTGGTAAAATGGGATACGAAGTCCCATACCAGGATTGGGCATGTGAAGCACTCGGAAGGTAAAACTGTTTATTATACACTTTATTCCTGCAAATTTACTTTTCTTCCTGCAATGCACAAAGGTGTTGTATTGTCTGCTTTTTTTCTCGATTATGTTACATCGAACAGACACACATTCCACTATGAACAACAAAAATGGCAAATGGTGGTTTTGGATCAGCTGGTGATGATTACTGTGTGTCTTGTGACAACCTTGAATGATAAGGCTCGTATGGTTCAGTCTTCATTGTGCCATCATGTTGTTTCCGGTCGACAGGCATTCATAAATAGAAATATTCCAATATTTCATTCATTCATATTAATGACTTCCACGATCTGCACATGTGACACAATGCGTGCGTGCGTGAATTGTTATTAACGTCCTAAACGAGCTAAAGAGCTTCTAAGGACCTTACCTATAGCTTTACGTGGGTTCCGACCCACATGTGTCCCCACCGGGAATCTAACCAGGGACCCCTTTGTTAGACGGAAGCGAGCGTTACCACTCACCCACAGGGGACACGTGCAACAATGAGTGGCATATCTCAAGATTCAACATTCGTTTCAAAATTGTACAAAACCGCCTTCTGTTTTGGCCCTCCTCACTCGTTCTTTGAACTCGGGATTTAACAATCACTTTCCCCTTTACCGTAAAGAGCAATTTACACACTCTTCCACATAGCCTAGAATACACACGTAACGAGCAGCTTACACCCTTCCTCTCACTCACACACAGTGGCGAGACACTTACAAACTCTTCTCCGCACCCCTAGAATACACACCTGTTTTTAGGTTCGAGCGCCAGGATCGCTGAAGTCGTGTGTGTAAATTCTCTCATTATTACACTCTTGCGTCTTCGTATTGTCGACGTTGTGGGCAACTTTCAAACTCTTCCACCAGATAACATATATTGTGATATATAAGCAAATAAAAACGAATAAAACGATCAAAGGATTGGGATTACCCATCAAAAGTTGGTCGCAAAAAGATCTACAGTATTGGTGTTTATTCCTATTAAATTGCTTGGAATGATTACTTGGTGAACGCATCCACCCCATACACACACATGTTTTATGTAATGAAGATTTTAGAAGAATGTTGAGAAGTACAAAGCAGATGACATCATATTATATACTTTATTGCTCCTTTCCACGTTAGGTGGTGTAGCTCGGATATATAGTAATTACATGTTAATCGATTCGATACGAGATTCCTGTATTCCCCGCTATTATTTGCATCTAATTAACATAAAAAGTGACATTAATTCGTGTATTTGAAGGACAAAATACCGAAGTTTGAAGTATTTATTCTTATGTTTTTTTTTACAGAAATTTTGATGGAGCATTTACTTTTCTCCGTCATTTTTGTAATGATTACAAGACAGTAATTAAATGCAATTATTATGATTAATGGTTCCTCAATAACCTTATATCAACGGAAGCAACATGACCCTCTCTATTCAGCCTGAATTTTGATAATTTCATGTTTTTTCAGCAATAATGTTGTTAGTATAATTGCAATTTATTGGCCCCATACTTCTCCTTCTACTTTATCTCTTATTCAAATTTAAATTGTAATTTAATTCTAAAGAATAGTCTTTACGTTTTCTATTTTTGACTGTCGCTTAATATTGTTTCAATGTTTTTTATTTTACTCATAACGATACTTTTGGGGAATGAGGTTACTAACGGGGTAAACTAAATATTTATGTAAGCTATACATGTTAAATACAATGTTTACCTTCTGACTAAACGCACATATATTGACATTTTCTTCTTACATCCTATAAAGGAACAAATAAATGGACTGTGTGTATTCTTAGTTCAAAATAACCAACTATGTTGTTTTAAAATTTGATAATGAAGCTAAACACTAACAACGAGTGACAAAGTTTTTCTATGGAATCAAGGTCCAGAACAGGATAACTTTATACATTCGGTCATGTGTATGACTGTTTAAAACATTAAAGGAAGACAGTCAGATGTTCAAGATATACTGATTTGAAGTTGGCCAAGACTGCGACAGTTCGTAACGCTCGATACCGTTGGGAAGGCCTTGAGGGCTACTACAAAATGTCTGCGTCGAACGAGATTGTTGTGTGGTCATAGCCGTCAGACCAATGTCTCAAATGTTGCTGGTTTGGATCCCGGCTGCAGCACGGCTGTATTTTCTTTTTATAAACTTTAATTGGTAAAAAGGGGCCGAGATCAGTAGCTACGAAAATGGCCCAAATGTACGATTTTTTAACGAAAGTACCCGTAGTCCCTAGGCTCAAAGACAAACCTGACAATAATAAACGTTTCGTTCCCAGGGAAAGAAGTGGAAACTTTTGCAATGTAAATTGAATTAGAAAACCAAGAACTGTTACAATTCATGTTTCATTTTTCTTTGCTGTTAAAGTATTTAAAAGGCCTGAACCTAAGATACGTACAGAACTTAAATAAATTAAACCTATTTATTTTAAATTAATTGCAGCTATGCCCCAGTCAGAATTCGGACTCGAAACATTCTAGCCTCGAAATCCTGGCCTAAACCCTCGGACCACACGGCTACCTCGTTCAAAACCTAAATATTGTAGTACTACTCAATACGTTCCCAACAGTATCTGACGTGACCATTTTATGGCATTTTTGGTCAAATTCAAATGGTTATAGCTTCAGATGGTAGCCCCCGCACTTTAATATCTTTTACAATTAATACGTTTGTCTAGAAGTATAAAGTTATCCTGTTCTAGACGTTGATTCCGGAGTAGTACTTGTCACTCCTCCTTCTAGGGCTTGGTTACATCATGACAACTTGTGGTCCCTATTTGTACATAGCATATTTTCTGTTTGTATGACCTAGACGTGGTATGTAAACATTTTCCATTTAGTAAACAACAAATGTCACAAATGATTTTAAAGAGTTTATCTACAATTTTGTAGCACAATACGAAATAGAACTAAACTTTGGAATAGAACGTCTGTTCAACATCACATCATAGCTTTAACCTTAAAATGTTTTACTGGGAAAATGAAAACAAATTTGACGTCGTTAAATTATTTCCTTTAGGACGTCCAATGTTCGATTTATTCATGAATGGGTTACTGTATGACTAAGAGTAATATTGTTTCAGCAAGTTACCTACGTCTATATGCATTGTAACATTTAAGAATGCAAGTTTTTCTTTAAGTTAGTAAAACTCCTAACACTAATGTATAGATGTGTAATAGGAATAAATAGATATATAGTATTTGAAGAAGTAAGAACACTAAATAGTAGTAACTTTTGTTATCAGATCACAGAGTTTATTCCTAAGATACAGAAACGTATCACAACCGATTCGGAAAATAATAACTTCTAGGATTATATAATATGTTTTCAAAATATATTTGGGGTTTGTTGCTATTGTCTATTCCACTTACGCTGTTACAGTGCTGGGTGGTATTGGCGGAATTGATTACTATGTAAGTTCTTACAAATTGTACAGCAAAAAAATGTTGAGTTAATGTTAGAGTTGCTGGTGTCCCAGGATGAGCACAACATTTCCTTGTGTTAAATCAACACAAAACAGGTATTGATTTCGATGAACTAGCAGAATTAAGATGTTGTAATTATTGATTCAGCACAATGAAAGATACCATACTAGCACTAATGAAGTCTTGAATTAACATTGACAACGTATCAATGAGTTAATTTTACGCGAAAAACTGGTAGTCCCTTGGAACTCCGAAACGTTTTTACATTTTATGCTATGTAATTACACACGTTTACTAGATCATTTATAATACGTAAATTATTGTCACTTTTATTACATACGTTACTGTTTGTCAATTTAAACAGAGTAACAAAACTGCTGAAACAATCGTCCTCTACAAATTACAAAATGATATTTGAAGACTCTAATGGGAAAGGGTAAATTGGTCACGTTTTCACAGTTTACACAGCAGCAACGTAAAGTATGGAACCCTATAAATTTTAATAAGACAAATTACTCCTTCACTAACTTAAGCCTGTAATTAAATCCATGTACACTACAACTCTCGGGCTATATGATGGTATTCTTAATATGTTTTGTTTCATTATTTGTTTACCTTTTGTTTCATCTGAAGTCTTCATTTGAAAGAGGAAAAGAAAATTGTGGAATATGAGCTAGAATGATTTGTAGTTATGTGTGCGACTAATTCTCAGCAATTTATTATTTGAGAATTGTTATACCTTCAATACTGCTAGCATTAGCCACAAATACATTTAGCAGCGTGTATTATGTAGAGTGTATACAGTTGTGATTTGTTAGTACACGTTAGAAATATCAAACGAAATTTATGCTTCTCCTATTATCTGCGATCTTTCCAGAAATGTACATTACTAAGTTTTTTTCTTAGGCTTACCCACGATACCAATTTGGATATACAGTGAGTGGCCGTCTTGCTGGAGACAGCGAGCAACAAACTAAAGTCCGCGATGACCACATTGTGAAGGGTCAATGTAGTCAAGGGTTAATGTGATGTGATTTCAGTATAGTCAGTATAGACTTGTTGAGCCCGATAGCAGTATAAGACGTGTCACCTATGGGCGCTGATGATGTTAATAGATTCAATGTCATTGTAATGCGAATTGGAGGTAATATTTATGCTGGACTAGGAGGCTGCGGCTATTTGGGTTAATTACACTTGTCACTCAGACTAATGTAAAAAATTATTATAAATTAAAGATTTTACTCGGATTCGAGATCACATTAACTGAAGAAAATTATACCGTTCCTCAAAACTCGCAGGTAGAGTAAACACAAAATTCTAGCCTATTTTTAAATTGGCACATTTTTTGCTGTTCATTTCTGCTTTAAAAGTAATACATCTTAACGAGTAAAAAGTAATACATCTTATCATCTTAACATCATTTAACGATTAAATAACAATCGGACTATATCAGTTATTAAGGACCTATACTGAAGTGTATCTTCAACATGTGATTTCCTTCACTATTTGAAACTGGATTTCTAAGCAGCAGATTCAGTACTATCAAACTACAGGAAAAATAATATACATACAATGTGAAAAATGTTTGTCTCCTTAAACATCACTACTAAAATCAATTAAACTAAGTAATATACAGCTACTTGCAACTATAATTGGAAGTCTTTCAAAACCGAATTATAATCCGATATACAGATATATTCTTTACGTACACGGAGTAAAAGAGTCACTGAACGTTCAGTTGCCGGCAGTCAAGTGTTCAGTTCCAGATGATTCTGCAGAACGTACGGCTATGGCAACTGAATTTATTTAGTTAAAAGTATTTAGTGAACGGAAACAATATACGTTCAGTAAGACGTTAGAGTGCCTGTTACTGGATGCATATAGTAAAACTATTAACTTGCGAATAAAGAGGGGTCTGGTGTGGGATTCGAACTCACGACCTTCAGATTTGGTTATTCACCTTGTTGTCCAATACTCTATCCCTGCTCCACCGTTTGTTCTCTTGAACGTAAGATATTTAACTAGTCCTTTTATGTTAGAAAACAGTTTCCGGAGTAAATATATTTATCTAGACTTTAATTATTCGAAACTTGGAAATTTTATTAATTGACCCTGTGTTAGAATAGAGCTATGAAGAAGACTGATTCGTGATTTTACAGAAGTTAGACACCTCAAGAGTATCATAACGACATTTACTTTACTGTTCGGTTCGACGACATTTCTCAAACAAACTGGCTGCCAATTTCCAAGACATCCTCCACTAGATGAATAACTCAAGCAACTATAACCACCCAGTTGCGTTCTCCTCATTACGCATTTGGAGCTTGTTACTGCAATGTTTAGTAACAGTTTGCATAATACAATAGTAACTGGCATCAGACATATTTTGTTGGAGTTCAATCAAACATCGTTCAGTTCTTGGTACTATATTGTTCAGTATCTGTTGCTCTATGATTAGTTGCGTTAAGTAAAGTAAACACTTTTTACGATTTGAGTTTCCCTGCATGTAATAGAGACGTTGGCTATTGTGCAGTTCGCAGTATCAAATGTTTTGTTGACGGTAGCAGAAAACCCTTAACTGGATCTGTTTAGTTAAAACTTATAGATAGGAATTTTCTCAGTGTATTGTTTAAAAAAAAAGTTTTTTTAAAATTATTTTTTATTTTGTTTTCCTAATCTTTTTCGTGATCCTTTTTCAAAATGTATTTTTGCACACAGCAAGTGATTTCATCGATTTATACTACAGATAATCAATGTAATCAGTAGGATTGGAGTTAAGGTTTCATACATTAATCCAAATTTACCTTGATTTGTTTCCCTGCAGGCTTACGAGGCAAATGATAGGATTATTTATAAATCCTTTACTATACTATACTTTTCTATACTTCCTATATCTTCACCCTGGAAAACATAAGAAATTAACTAAAGACATATCGACTGAAGTTATTTGGTATACTGTGTATTAAAATACCAATAAACCTCCAGGAAACTGAAGAAATATTTGGAATTATACGAAGAATTTAAGTTTGTAGAGATAATACAAATTACAATATATATGTATATATATATGTGTGTGTGTGTGTGTGTGTGTGTGTGTGTATGTATGTATGTATGTATATGTATAGCGGCACCGTAACAACAAATAAGGAAGAAATTATATTTTTTTTGAAAATTTCTACAGAGAATTGTACTACTCCGAAGAAGAGCTGGGAAATGAAGACTCAGAAGAAAATGATGTAGATGTCCCAGATGTAATGAAAGAAGAAGTGGATAAAGTAATTCGAGGGATGAAGAACGGAAATTAACAGGGAGAAGATGAACTCACAGCAGAGATGTTTAAATGGGGAGGTGAAAACATGAAAGAGGAACTTGCGAAATCATTCTCAATGTGCTTGAGGAAGAGAGAAATAACCAGAAGTTGGAATAATGCTGTTATAGTTTTGTTGTACAAGAAAGGGGACAAAGAACGCGTCGAAATCTACAGACCATTTAGTTTACTGTCAGTTCTATACAAAATGTTCACCAAAGTTATTTTGAATCGTATTGAACGGGATTTTTAATTTTAACCAGGGAAGGGAACAAGCCGGATTTCGTCGTGGATTTAGTGCAACGGACCACATACAAACACTGAATGAAGTTATGGAAAAAACTAATGAATATGAACTTCCACTATGTTTGGGATTCAGAGATTTCGAAAAAGCTTTCGATTCCGTCTCCCTGTCAGCAGTACTTAAATCACTTGAACACCAAGGTATCGAAAATGCGTACATCAAGCTACTGTGAAATATTTATTCGACTGCCACATCTGTCACTAGACTACATCAAGAAAGTTGGAAAGTTGGTAAGGCAAGGAGATTCAATTTCCGCAAAACTGTTTTCAGCGGTCCTGGAGAGTGTGTTCCAAGATTTAAACTGGGATGAAGTTGGAATTAAAATTAATGGCGAATATCTTCATCACCTATGGTTCGCTGATGATATAATCCTGGTTGCTTGAAATGCGGAAGAACTACAAACCAGAATATAAGAACTGAATAATGAGAGTTCGAAAATAGGCCTTAAAATAAATTTAAGTAAGCAAAGGTAATATGCAATCAACATGCTGCAAAAAGGAAAATAAAGATTAGCGGAAAGACAATACACATAGTTGATGAGTATGTGTACCTAGGACAGCTCAAACATCGAATGCCAAGTTTACTGATGAAATAAATAGAAGATGTAAAATGGCGTGGAGTTCGTTTGGAAGACTACACTTTATTTTCAAAATCAAACTACCAATGTGTCTGAAGCGTAAAGTTTATAATTAATGTGTCTTACCTATAATGATGTACGGCTGTGAAACTTGAACATTGAATGCGCAAACGACTCAAAGATTGAGAGTCACACAAAGAGCAATGGATATATGCATGCTAGGAATAACCAGGAGATACAGGAAGACAAATTAATTGATTCGCGCACAAACAAAGGTAGAGGATGTAATCAAGACTGCGAAGAAGATGAAGTGGAGATGGGCCGGTCACATAGCTAGACGAACAGATGGAAGGTGGACGACAAGTGTACTACATTGGATTCCTAGAGAAAAGAAACGACCGAGATGACATCCAAATACAAGATGGATAGATGAAATCAAGCGTTTTTCAGAATCTGCATGGTTGAGGATAGCAGTAAACCGAGATATGTGGAAAGAAAAGGGGGAGGCCTTCATCCAGCAGTGGATAGAAAACGGCTCAATATG
>JAGDQP010014140.1:24808-45963 GCA_022664845.1 Lepisma saccharinum | reverse complement strand
TTCACGCATTAATCTGTTTCACGTAAGGCATTTTTTTGTTCATAGTGTGCGGCGGAAGACCCATACCCACAGTGTGAAATTGGAAAATTACGTACAAGTGTTGATAAAAGCATTACTGAAGGTTATTTTTTTGTTTTTATTTTCTTTGTATCTTTTTTAAATTCTATGATAATAATCATAAAAATAAGTGTAATTCATGTTTGAAGTTAGGACAAGATGTTTTATAGTAATCAGGGATTTTAAATGTTGTAAGGCTACAAATGATTAAGGATGTAATTTTAAGAAGCAGAGGAAATATTCCAGGAACAAACACAGTTTAGTTAAAGAGAGATAATTACACAAAATCACTACTTCGTGTAGCACTGTAGTTATAATTTTCTTTCAACACGAAGCCTCTGTCGAAGACACGTAAAGTTGTGGAAATGACATATTAATAAGCAAGGTCAAACAGGTCTACTTTTTAAGTCTGTAGAATTATATGATTGTAGTAGAGTTAATGCAAATACAATTGACTTACCTTAATACTTCATATCTCATGTATTGGGCGTTGATTCCACTTTACCCATTCTAATGTAGAAATATTGTTTTCAAATCTTCTTCTTACATTCCTTATACTTATGTTTCTCTGACATATTGTTGTATTGGAATTCAGAAATATTTCCTTTCCTTTTCAATTAATGAAATCGTGATTTTGAATTATCCAAAGAAAAGGTTCAAAAATTCGTATTACACATGAATTTTTAATATTGGTTTCAATAGGAATTTCAAGGGAAATCAACTTCTTTTCGAATTATCCAAGTTCGACTGTACAAATTTATCAGTTGATCTTTGACAGAGAATGGTACACTTTACATGGAATGTGTTTAAATATAACCTGTATGCACGTCAGATAAATGAAAATGACACTTTATCTTCCTAATTTTTGTTGACTTCTTCGACA
This sequence comes from Lepisma saccharinum, assembly GCA_022664845.1. Lineage (NCBI taxonomy): Eukaryota > Metazoa > Arthropoda > Insecta > Zygentoma > Lepismatidae > Lepisma > Lepisma saccharinum. The sequence goes on along the minus strand of JAGDQP010014140.1, from coordinate 45,023 downwards.
TGATTCTTATTGAAAACTGTAGGTACTACTTACCTAAAATTGACTCGCCTATCTATGACGGTGGCACGGCACAGGTATGGTACTAAAAAAGACAGACAAGAGTAAATATAGATTTGTGCAATTTCTAGTTGTGGTATTATTTTGATTGTAGAAAAAAAATGTTACAAAATCTATTATTACACATCAAATAATGTATGGAAATAGAAATACAAAGTAGCACTATTAACAGAAATACAGCAGTGTAAATAAAAATTGGCCCCATCTACAAAAAAAAATATTATTGCTATCTACGCAACTTAGTGTACTTCTGAGAGTACAAAAAATCTTTAGAATGTACTGCCATTTTTTAAAATTTGAAGTACTTTTTCTTGCTAATGTTAATATAGTAAATAGCTGTCCAACTAAAAATATAAATGATAAAGTACAAAGAAACAAACAATTAATGTAGTTGACAATGAAACTGAAAGATATATCTAATTAGATTCTCAATAGAGTATAGAACATAATATATGATGTTTATAATAGACTTTTATTCTAAATCAGTGAAGAAAAGATTGACAAAAGTTTAACACTCTTGCCATATTGAAAATTCTACAATTTACTCACCATAATTACAGCCGTAAATTATTTAAAATATATATATATATATATATGTGCTGAATAAATATAAAATAATTGTCTTTGTGTAAGGTGTTACTATTTGGTTAGGATTAAGAAAATGGTTCACTTTTGAAATTTTATTAACTGCTTTTGCAATTTTACTTGAGATTAAGTGCCATAGAAAAAAATAATTTATTTTCCACGTGCTAGACTGGTAGAAGTGGTTTCAGCCCATCGTATGCTAAGGGATGACGTCCTCGACAAGCACTATTTCAGGAGCAAGAACGGATAAGTTAGCATCCAAGGTCTTAGTTTAGGTGCCCTTCCGACATTCGTACTTGGTTTTCACAGCGAACAAAAGAAACTAAGTACAGCGCTGAATTTTTAACAGCCATCCATTTCAAATGTAAACAAACAAAACGATATCTACAATTTACCAGCGATATTTGCCTTACATCGAATAGATGCAGTACATCCTAGACGCTTAAATTTAATTATTTCTTAAATAGGTACGAGCAAAAGGTATATCGTCCTGTATATGAAGAGTCACTATTTCCTCAACTGTTCCAGATTATCCGAACATGTCATGGAGAACGCTACTGCAGTTTCAAAGAACTCTGTTAGACTTCCAAATTTTCTTGATAGAGAAGTATATTTTCATTGAATAACAAAAGCAGCTTGTCATTAGAGTCATGCTTCTTTCATTATGAAGATCACAAATTCTAAAGTCGGTGTGTTAACTTCTATGTGTTGTTTATTAAGAAAGACATGTTCTCTTAAGATCCTTTTGAACAAGAACTAAGTGTAGGAAGGTTAGTAAGTTTCTTTTTGTCTAAATAAGGGAGAATTTGCCGTCATCATGGCAATAACAACAATGGTGAATATTAGTTATTCACATTATTGTACGTAGAACATTTGCAAATTAATAAATTGATGCACAGTAGATTTGGTAATGTGCCTTATAGGGGCCTACTTTTTTTTAACTTGATTAGTTCACTGGTAACTTTCTTCCCACTTTTTCTGCTAAACGCACAAATATTTTACTTTCCTTTGAGAAGAGGTGTTGGTCTATCCGTGTCGTTTAACACGTTATGGCAAAGAGAAGTAAAGCAGATACAATCACAATATATTTAAACAAAATTAACTGCAACTAGTTCAATGCATAAAAAGCAAAACAAGAAATGAAAACATCTTATCGAAAATTATGGTTCGGTGCCTATAGCTTGATACCGATGAAGTTATGCTGTCGTGCATTGCAGTATCGATGCCGAAGGCTCATACAGAAAGCATAATGCGTTTAAAAAGGATACTAATTTTGAGTTATTTTCTGAATGATAGGAGATAGCTATGTGCTTCCGGATGAAATAAAAATGGGAGACTGCATTTAGCGTAAATATTGAGGAGGGCACAGGAGTTCCCTATGATATGGGATAGTTGGCAGCCCCAAGTGTAGGTGAAGAGGCGCTGTTGGAAAGAGCCAGTAGAGGACATGGATTCGATTCCGTCTAGTCATATATGAGATGCAGATGTTACATGAAGGTATTTCACGTAAATATAGATACCATTTCTATATTCTATAAACATAAAAAATTAAAGCAATTTTAAGTTATTATATTTATTTTAAGAAAGATGTTTTACGCGTCAGATGTATGTCGAAGTATATACATGGAGTGGTATCTACTATGGTGGATCTCTTGTTTTATTTCTCGCTCTGTCTTGCATCAAAGCTGGAAAATGCCTATTAAAACTAACATTTACCTTCAGAATCAGAATATGTACTACTTAAATGTTAAAACTGTTCACTTCATCATTAGCAGCTGCATTAATTTCTGCTCATTGTGTTTCGTACACTAAAAGTTTTGCTTCTGTTCCCTTTCACACTCAAAGCAAAATATTTTTTTGTACATGGTAATTGAGCAAGTGCTTCCGAACATTGAACTAACGGATATTCTCATATGTATCGTATTCTTTCCCTGACACCTGTCTTCCAATTCGCCACCGAAAGAAATAGTAACGCTTTCATATTATCACTTGCAAAACACGTGTCCATCCATCGTCAATCATCTATTCCTAATCTAATTTTCTCTGCGAGCAACTTTCAGTAGTAATTTTGTGTTGACGTTACTTTAACCACTAATACTCACGGATGAATACCCTTTTAACTCTTCACTCACATTAACCAGCAATAAGTTCTGAAAGCATTCCTCCTGGCTTTAGAGCTTCTTTCATTTTCCTTTCATAAGTTTAAGACTGCTCTGAATTTCATATTAGCTTCGTTTCGACTGAAGAGCAACTTCACGTGTGTCATGTTAAGAAAAGGCCAAACAAGTTTTTTTTCCCTTGCTCTTATTGAGTAAGATGGTTCCACTGTAATATTCAACGTTGCGAATATCCTTTTAAACGAATCCACTAGTGTAGTTATCATTTGGCTAACTACATTAGAGAACGGAAGGATTATGCAAGTCACGTTCATCTGAATTAACTCCAAATCAGATTCAAATGAAAAGTTTCCTGTGTTTTTTATTTGGATTTGTTGGTGTTAATGGAATCAAAACCAATCACGGGCTTCTTTATCACTAACATTCACTCCTGCGCGCGCGTGTTTGTTGTGAGAAATAAATATTCAATCACTTGATAAACCTCTTTCTACTAATTAAAACAAGTTTGGAAGAAATTATTAGTGTACATTCATATAAGAATTGCTCGATGAATAAAAAAATTAACGAAGTGAATTATCTTTTTAGAATTATTAATACCTTTGATGGACTTATTTATATGTTTAAATTGTTGGGGTTGTCAATATTTAGGGTACTTGTAATGTAAGCTGATACATTACTATTTTTCTCTATATTTCATTGATACGCAGTAATGGGTTAGATGAGAGGTTACACTCGTCGGCTTCTAATTAGGGGGCATCCAAGGGCGGACTGGCCCGGCCGGGAACCCGCGAATTCCCGTGTGGGTCCCCACCGACGTTTTGTCTTGGAAGCGTAAAGAGCACTTAATCTACTTTTCTACTACTGCTAGCGTTATGGTACTGCTAGTCTTCCAAAATTAGCAATTTTGACACACAAGACTTATGACCAACATAATGGCAGTGCTGAAGTTATTATCTCAGAAGGCCTACTTTAGGGCTACTTAACAAATCGCAAGAAGGGGCCATGTAAAGTTTGATGGTAAGTGCACCTTGCTTTAATAAATTCATATTCTTTATTACACTGTATTTACTTAAAACTTCGTATTTTGAGACTTGACCTAAGGGCCCTTGCAAGTTCTTTTTGGGGGGCCACTACCATGTAGTGTTGAAGGCCCATGAAAGGAGTCTTTTGGGTCCCACACCCCAAAACGCCCACTCTCACATAGGCTCTTTGGTTACCAGTAGGTGGGCCCTTTTTTTAGTTTCCCGGGTGGGCCGCTTGGTAACAAATGCGTCCCTGAGGACACCGAATTCAATCCTATAGTGGAAAAGACACAAGTGTTACGAAATACTGTTAAAACTGTAGATCTTGTGCTTCTTAGAATGACAACATAATCTCCATAAATTGTAGACAGTGGGAAACCAAAGTCAGTTCATCTTGCCCAGGGGCCTTCGGATCGTAAACCTGCATCTAAACAAAACAATTATAAACATCACTCAGCTATATATGCACGGCCCAAGACCTTCACAAGCGTAAGAGATCAAATCTCCAGAAAGAATCGATGAGAGAAGCATTATCTGAGCCTATATTTTATTTATCATCCCACACTCAAGAAAATGCTGGGGTACCAGGAACAATATCGGTATTTAATTTATTTTTAACCTAAACAATATTCACTTTTAGGGCATTAACTAACAATACGTTCTTGTTGATTTAAGCATATTTGAAGATTAATTTCATGCGCATGCATACACGTTTACTATACTTAATGTTACAGAATTGAGAAAGGAAATTAGGTCGCCATATTTATATCAACAACAGCATAAAAGAATGCAAAATTACTGCAAATGTATCAACCTTGACATTTAGGTTCTTGATAATGATAACCAACATAGTGACATTAATATTTGAATGTGTGAAGATATTTACACATGTTTATATTACGTTATGTAATTTATCTTTTCGGTTTATACTTTGGGTCAGCAGATGGCAGTATTTTTTTTTTAAACTTAGACATTGAAAGTTTATTGTTTTTATTGTAAATTATCGGGTTATATTGTAACAAATTAGACGTAGGATTATTGTTTCTATATACTGACATACGTTTAAAGAAGTTGTTTAAAGAATTGTCCATGAATTTGTATGTCTTGTAAATATTAGTGTGAGTCTTTGTTAAGAGTAATAGTAGAGCGTTTCGCACAACACCACGCTTTTAGAAACTGAAAATTCTATTTCAAGTGCGCCTACTGGGTACAGTATGGAGGCGGAGACTCCAGTCTCCCAGTGGGATTTTTATTTTGTTAATATAGTATTATTACTGTAAAATGTTAGTACTGCACACACTATTGTACAGCGAACAATACCAATAGATGAAGCTACATTTCAGGTTGACTAATTATAAACTCAACAATACTGACGATTGATTAACAATAAAGCATTTTTAGTTAGTGTATAGTAAGCGGTTGAAAACAAACAATACATATAATTAACTTTACAAAAATAAAATAAAATAAAATAAAAACGCTTAACAATACATGTTTTGTGAATGCAACCATAAAAAGTATTGGTTCCAAAATAACCACATTTTATCGTTAAGTTTACGATAATATCGTTAATATTACAGTAACTTTCTTCGAGAGCATCATTGTTGTAGTGACTAACCTTTAAAAAAAGTAACCACGAACGACATGAATTGCGGATCCAAAATTAAGTTCCGTTGTCACTGTATCATGTGGGCTGAAGTTTGCTCCTTTCCTGTTATTACTATTACGATTGTTGAACACTTGATGTTAAATGATTCTATCAAAGTTAATTGAAAATTACAAATAATAACCAAGAACAAATAAGTTTATAACTTAAGGCGGCCTCAATGACACCGAACTTATAGAGTCATTTGTAGTACTTTGTCATTTGTTCAAAGACAGCGTACTGTGCAAAGACGTCCCCCTCGATACTCATGGTACCTTTACTCATGAGTGACAGTGTTGAAGTCATTGTATTTGATGATTTCAGATCAGGTGTCTCTATACTGGAAGTGATTGCAAGAGAGTTGCTGGATAACGTGAGAGACACCGTTCACAACAGTAAAGGCATGTGTAAAATTTAAGATGAATTTTTGGTCAGATCTAAAATCAGAGTTTGTTAATTGTTTGTGAGAAATATAGTATTTTGGTAATTTTGGAAGAAGAAGCACTTTGCTAGTCATTATTAACTATGGTATTCGATAGCACTGCAGTTTCCGGGAGAGGCTGTACAAATGTGGCAACTTCGACCTGTAAAGCCTGTGAAGCATGTGATTGGGGCAAGGCAGCCCATGCTTGTCTCATGAAAAAATCATTATAAATCAATATGGGAAATTACTGTAGCCATTAGATTTAATGCTGTGCCTTCAGTTTCAACGAATCTGAAAATTACTAAGTTTTTAACTTCAAAGAAGCTGGCACGAGAAACATGCGTCTGTGAAGTAAGGAAAGGGAAGAAGACCGGATAACAATGGAATATTGGAATTAGGGAAGAGGCTACTCGCAAGAAGTTTTTCTTTTAAGGTTACAGATTTCTGTGTCAAGTATGATAAATATTACTCGATAGACGGAAATATTAGTTTCAGTACAAGAACTGTTAACTGTGGATTCATGAGTACTGTTTCGGATATATAGTGTTGAGTAGTGAATGTACTGTTTGTATTAGAAACCAATAGGTTTCACCATTGATCGCATATTGTAGGTTTTATCCGCTGTTCAAACAAGGTCATCTCCTGATTGTCATATCATAATATTATTTCTGTAGCAATTTTTAATTATTTCTTTGCTAAGACAAATATGCTGTGCCAGTTTGTCCATTCCTTCAAACGCAGATAAGCCTAGGTAATTTTATGATCATATTTTTGTAGTAATCTTTAGTTAATACTTTGTTATTTAGAAAGTACAGTAAAGGGGCCTACTTTTCACACATTAGAATTCGGTTTAATTCTGTCGCGAATATGTGTGATAACTAAAACGTTACTGTAGCTCTGTAAATGTAAGGTATCAACGAAATAAAGAGTAACCTAGCTGTATCTGTTTCTTTGCTTGCATTTCACAAAATGTCGTTAAGGCGGGGAAGGGGGGGGGGGGGCAATTTGAGCAAATTAAAAACAGTGAAGAAAATACCATATAAAGGTTAGCTAGAAGGTATCGATATATTTGGTATCGTTGTAGGAAGTGAAGGTGAAAGAGTGAAAATCAAAGTTGGTTATACCCAATTTCACAAAAGTACATATAGTTTAAAAATACTATACGGATAGCTTGTGGAAACGACTGAGTAAATCGAGGTCACTGTACCGAATTTTGAGGTCAGTTTCTATCTACCCGCTTTTGTTTAGTTCCTAGCATGCGTAACAGAGTGAGTACATAAAGTACAGAAATACCAGAAAGAAATGATGTAGCTTAATCAGATTGAGAAAACGGTTGGATAAGTAGAGTCCTCTGAACTCAAGTCCGTTTCTGTCTATTTTCTTCCGTTTTAAACACAGCCAGAGTTACCGACAGACGAACAAAATAGAATTGCAAAGAGATCTAAGAATTTTTGAAACGGTAAAGTTGATAATTTCCGAAGGAAAAATAAATATGTTTGTTGAAATCTTCCTGTCATCGCAAGAATCTTTCGTATATAAATGATTGAATGAAATTTCTCACAACAGCATTAGTGTTAATTTTCAAAAAATTTCCTGCTAGCTCATAAGAATTAATTATGCTATAGATACTCCTAGCAGAAAAGTACTTGAAATATGGTCTACTTGTTCTGTCTTTTGCATGTTTAATATCATGATGTGCTTAGTTATAGCAGTCACGTTTTGATTCTTTTTCTTTTTCATGATTACTTTCTCTGTCTTAATATTTTAATTAAAGTAAGTCGTCAGATATGGATAAAGATCTCTTTAAGTACGGTCTGTTACTTTCCAGAGATTTGAAATCGTATCTGCTAATTTACGTGTAAGTACTCAACATTCGACCTTGTCCTCTATAGTCATTTGACATTGATATAGATTGTATAAACATACAGTATGCAGAAAGCATGCAGTACTTTCAAATGAGTCATTTCATGTCCGATCACGACATTTTGCTCAATTCTGTCCGATTTGAGCGAAATTTTGTGGATTCGTTAGGAAGAAAGCTTTTAAAAGTAGTTGCAAAATATTTTCGAATTGAGCCCATTCGTTCCGAAGGGATTCGTATGCAATTTTTAAGCACTTTATGACATCTTCAAACGCCGATATCTCCAAAGGTAAGAAAGCTAGAGATCCCTGTAAACTTCCATCTATATATCTATATAAATGAATGTGCCTATGTTGGTGTTTATAGGATGGTGGGTTCAATCAAATTTCATCTTCCAAGAAATGATAGTACGCAGTGATCAAAATCATTGTCAACCTGTTTGAGTCAGTGTTTCATCATTTGATTTACTTCTGAGGAAGACGATCTAGGGGTAAGAAGTATCAGATTATGAAGGAACCAAACACCGGATCCTAAACGAATCGGTTATGAGTTAACCGGGTACCTGGTTCCAAGATCCGGATAAACTGTTCCAAGATTCAAGTACCCCGTTCTAAGATAAAGATCTGGGTGCCTGTTTCTAATATTAACCGGAACCGGAAAATGCGGATCCAGATCCAAGTGCCTATCTCAATATAGAGAACATAACTAGATACATTGAAATAAATCTATTCGATTTAAATTAAAATAATGCTGTCAGCTTTCATATAGTTGAACGTTAACACCGTTTTTCTCGAAAAGTAAGCATTCTTGAACTACCGTTTCCTACTCGGCAGAGCGCCAAACTATATTATAACGGAATTTTTAATTTGAGAACATATTTCTTTGATTACTATATTCGAGTATGTATAAGTATCTTTACACTTTACTTTCCTATGTAATTAAAATGAAAATGAAATCTAAAAGAAAAAAAGAACTCAAATAGTTAAAATTACAGTAACGTCTGCTGCAAGCGTTCCTGTTCTTTAACTCTGAAGCTGTGAAGTCCTTTTTCTTCGTTTTATTTGTAATGTCTGCCAGGAGTGTGTAGAACGTGAACATTTAGTTTCCTCTTGAACACTTCCTGCTAAGAAGAAGAAGAAAAGGAAGAAGCAATCAAAGCAATTTGCACGCAGAGCGATCATGAAATAAGCTTCATCATGCAATTGGCTGGCTTGCTTGCTTGCACCTCTCGTCTCTTACAAACTCTGTCACAAGCGTCGAAAGACATCTGTGCTTGTTGTAACAACGGATTCACAAAAAGAAACAGACGACAAGCACACACAGAAAGAAAGAACAAAAAGGACAGCAAATACAGTAAATGAAAGAAACTTTTACTGCAAACCGCTAAAAGACCTAGAAATGCGAGTACCAGCAAAAGTACCGTAGCAATAAATGTTGTTACCGACAATGACAAACATTTCGTAGTAACATATCATGTCTTTTAATTTGTGAAGCATAGCAATTGGTAATTGAAGTACTCTATCTTGAGATAAAGATGTTTTGTGCAAACACACATGTAATGTTTGTTCTCTTATAGCGGATAAACTGTTTGACGCAAGGATATTTTTAGCTTCGTGACTCTTTATAATCTACACTAAGGCTGTTTCACTGAAACACTTATCCTGTCAAACGATGGCTCTGTTGTGGTGGATTTCTTTTATCAACTAAAGTTCAATCGTTCAACCAAATATAGTACAAATGTCTGACAAGCCATGAGCTCGTTACATAAGGATTTCATAAGATAGCCATACCAAGCTTATTAAATGACGTGCATAAAAGAAATAATATGTACTGTAGAGGCCATCCAAGCAGATAAGCAATCATTAATGTTGATTTGAATATTTAAAACCACCTTCCTTTTAATATAAAATAAATTATCAAAAGATTATGGAGGAGTTTTGAAGTATAACAGAAAAATACCCAACTTCCGGGTTGCAAAGTTACCGTCACGAACTTCGAATAGTTCTGCGGAGATACTAAGTTTTAGTCTTATTGTCGGTCGACTGAGGTTTCGAAGGATTTCTTCAGTTTCTCCAGATGAACGAGACCATCTTGGTGCTCGTAAGGTCTAAGCCATTAGGTTACCGTCCAAGAAGTTTGAGGTTCGAATTTTACCAGGCCATGGGTATTTGTGAATTTCACAACCATTGTCCTCATCGCGACGGGCTGATCGATAGCTACTAAAATGGCCAAAAAAGTAAAGTTCAACAAGTTTACCTGCCCATTTATTTCCTCGATCTTGTCCGTAAAAAATGCTCGTTATGGGTGTCATGCCTCAGATATATGACAGACTTATTCCATGCAGGGGTGACCGGGGTATATTATCCCCAGAACATGAAAAGTACCGCCTTGTAGATTTAGGCATACAGTCCCTCGAAGAGATTCAATATAACCTCCGAAGAAGTTCCTATGAAAGAAACACTGATTACATGTTTGTGTATTCAACCCAAAGAAAATAAATTAAGTAAATAGTACGAAAGTGTACACTATCGAAGAAAGAGCTTTATGTGAAAACTGACGAAAGATATACATATTTCAATGGTACCCAGTGGAGAGAATGCGCCCCAACCACGACGGGCCAATTCTTGCCGCCATCGGCCCGGTGTTGGGGGTATGACAGTGGGGAAAAAGTCGCATTTAAAGGCGGTCCACCGGCGACCCGACGCCAAATGGGCGGGTTAGGTAAAAACTCCTGTTGTCAAAGTATGCTTTTCGGATAATTATACGAAAGTGTCATTACTCTGAAAAGGATTTCCATATGATTGAACAAGGAGCTACCTGAGAAAGGAACAAAAGAATAATACCCGAAGAACAAACGGCCGTAGCTCAGTTGGTAGAACGTTGGTATCGAATTCGGGTTGTCCTGGGTTCGATACGAGAGGGCAACCATTCTAATTGAGGTTTCTCTAGTTTTTTTTTCTCAGCCCCACCCTGCCCGACTTCTTCTCATGTTTTTCCCTTACCCTATTCCAGTTTGAGACATAAACACCTTAAGGCCATAAATAAATTCAATGTAAACGAACAGCTGAAGATGCGAACCATGGAACACAAACAGTTATTTCAGTAAGAAATAAATAACCAAATATTTGTACAACCAAAAATCCAAACAGAATACTTACATAATGGTTTAAGATGTTACAAATAACTGGCGTAGATGAGACCTATTCGGACAGTGAATTGCCCCAGAATAAAATAATACTAAATAAATAAAAAAATAAAATGATGAAACTTGATCAATCAATCAAATGTTCTATCAATTATCGTGCTTTGGAATAATTGTTTGATTATCCTTTATTATCATAATCATTCGATTATCAGTGTTCCGGATCATTGTTCGATTATTATTTGTCTGGATAATGCAATTAAATGAATAATCGGACACCGGAAAACCGAATTATTAAATTATCCTGATATTGATACCTCATTATCCCTTAGACCTTAGAAGAACGAGGTCGAAAGCAAGCAAGGATGTTCATCTTTGTTCTGGAGATGTTTAGTTGAGGAACCTTTCTGTATAAATAAAGTTGATATAATAACTTTGATATGATATAATAACTCAAGGTTTTCATTTCTCTTTACACGAAGTCTTTATAAATGAAGGAAAGTGGAGTGAGAACATTTTATCTTCAACATGTGAGAATGTTTTTAAATTGAGCACAGAAAAATTAATTCACATTTTTTTATATCTTTCGAACCTTTAAATTCTTAGTTTTGCAGCTTAAAACCGTAAAGTTTTATATAATTAGCTTTCTAGTTCCTTAGATGTTGTCTACTCTGTGTTCATCGTCAACATTCAGTGAGAAAACGGAGATAATTTCAAAGCTTGCCTATAAATTATACAAGCGGCGTGATGACAGCTATTTAAATCCAATGATGTGCTATTTCTCTCCAGCATGTCTGTCTGGCCTCTGTGATTTTCATCTTTTCCTCTGTAGGGTCTCCTCCCAACAAAATTATCTGGAAAATACAACTAAAGTATAGTCGGCCGCTGCACAGCTGACGCGTAGATTTCAATTACATTGCATCGAGCACGCACGCTGACTGAAGATCAATGTAAAAATTTTTACGACTAAAACTAATGGACGTAGCAGGGGGAATTTGCGACCCAACTATGTGGTTATCCGTGGGAGGGTTGTATAATTGAATATAAACGCATTTCTTTGTTGTGTATGCGCATGGGTTGGCAAATTACGAGCTTTGTGTCCTAACGTACGTTTTAACAATTTAAATGCATTTTTAGCGGACATTCAGAAATGTTTTCTTATCCGTGAAAGTAACTTTGTCCATCTGTCCGTACCTTACTTAGAGTAGTGCCTGAACAAAATCACGTAGAGAGAAACTCGCAGGTCCTTTTCATTTGGTTAGGTTTTTCAATTTAAAGAACTCAAGCTAATGTCCCCACATGTACTTCCATTAGAAACATGCTATTTGTTTAACTTTCATTTGCTGATAACACAGGCAGCTGTAACTTGAATCCCTTCATATATCTGAAGAATGACATCTTTAGGCGAGCAGTCTTCAGGAGGAAAGTAGCGCCCAAAGCTTACGCGCAGATATCTTACCGACAAGGTGAACCGATTACGTACGGAGATCATATCGTATCCTAAGGACGGGACCTACAGATAACAGTGAATTCTAAACCGCTACATTCAATCTGTCCTTGTTTACTTCTACAAAATTTACAGAAATGAACATGTGTTCCTTTAAAAGTAAACAATTTATATGTTTTCATACCCAGAAGTAACTGTTCCCCAAACAACAAAGTAACAATAGTACCGGTAGTTGGATAACAACATTTACATGATTACAAATATTACCCACTAATGCAAGCAGATAATGTCATTAAAGGAAGAGGACAATCCTTGTTGGTTTTAAGACATAATATGTTGTTTTACAGAACACCAGTTGTTGCACGGAATTATATTGTTTCCTAAATTTAAGAATAACACTTCTACAATCGCTTACTTTAACCAAACGAACTGCGGTTAATGGTTTAACAGTATTTTCTACTGCGTACAACAGGATTTCTGTAGACTATTTCAGTGTTAAGAATGCTGTACTTTCCATTACCATACATATATTTAGGAATTCGTAGATATATATCAATATTTTCTCAATAAATTTAAACGAGGAATTGAAAATACAAATACTCTGCCCACCAATAAAAATGCAACAACAAGAAGGAAAGAAGATAGAACCCCCAAATTTGACAGATAGATACCGTAAGGTACAAGTAGCAAATGATTAAACTTACCGCTCTCTGCGATGCTTGACAACGTGGCAACAGCGGAACAAAACTGCCGAAGGTCAATACTCATATCCTGTGGGCGTTCTGAACGTTTGCAACACGGCGAGGTATAGAGATGTCATCCTGGGATATGGCAAACCATGCGTTTTCAATACAATACCACAGCTCATCAACTGTAGCTAGGAGAGGTCGCTGACTTGTGCAATTATAAACCAGACGTGTTCAATCGGCGTGAGATCTAGGTGAACGCGCCGGCCAGAGAAGCACGGGAACATTGTGTCCAGTCAGAAAGGCTAGGACATGACTTGTCACATGCGGGAGTGCGTTAAACTACTGGAATGTGGTCCCCGGCAGGGTGTGCGTTAAAGGGACTACAACCGGGTCCAACACATTTTCAATGTACCGTTCGCTGCTCATATGTCCGTCAATGCGTAGGAGACATGAACGGGTACGGAATCCAATGGTACCCCATACCATAACACCTGGTGTCGGACCGACATAGGGATTTAAAACGCAGGCATTACCCAGCCTAGTGCCACGGTACCGTCAGATACGGATGCGGCCATCGTGCTGCATGCAGATGCGGGATTCGTCTGAAAAGAGGATGTCCTGCAATTCGGCTCTCCATGCGCAACGTTCGCGATACTATTGTACTCGCTGATACCTATGATGTGCAGTCAGCGAAAGCCGGGCATATGATGTAGGACTGTTCATGGGAATACTGGGTGTTTAGCAACATCCGCCAGTGCGTGTGACAATGTTCGGGATGTGACTGTTCTATATCTGCGAGAGCCATACGCACAAATCGTCTGTTCTCATGGGCGTCGGTATGACGCGGTCTTTGGGATCCGGGATGTTGTTGTATAGTGCCTTCGTGGAGCCATCGAGTCCATATTCCCTGTACTGTGAACGTAGTCCGTCCAATACTGGTACCAATGTCGCGGAAGGGTAAACCACAATCGCGATATTCCCCAATTCATCCGCGATCAAAGGTGGAAACCTACTGGCAGGGCTGTCACGTCGCATTCAACGACGAGGCATAATTATTTCGATCATATAAACACAAACTCACGTCACACCAACAGTCGTCTACCACTGCAATCTGACTCTCTGGCCTACCTCCGATTACTGTTCCTAGTTGACATCCCCGACGCCTCTTATGTGTCACGGAGCTGTCGTGCTAATCAGTTTTTATCTTTCCATGCTCTACATATTCTGCAAATTTTGCATTAATCCGATGTCTTCTACTTGGTGTTGCATTTTTAATGGCGACCAGTGTATTTAGTACTCGAAATTTCCGAAGCTCATTCATTCAGACTTTCTGAATTTCTTTCGTTTCGATAGTAAGACATTCTCGAATTTTCAGATTGCCACAGACTGAAAATTTAAGATTCTGTAGTTTCAAAATAGTCCGAGAGTTTACAGTTTCGATTCTAGGAATTGATTTCAAACTTCTATAATATCCCTCTTTTCAGTAACCAAACTTTTCTAAAAAAAATATCGTCCTTATAGTGAATCATAAAAGGCAGTACAAACATGAACATGCTTGGTTATAACGTTATATTACCAACATCATCAGTACTCGAAGCAAGTTTTGAGGCAGAACATTCTTTGAACAATCTGCAATGTAAATTCTAGTATTTTCACGTATACATCTATGTCCACGAGGATATGTTAGCAAACAAATGAAACATGAAACTACACGCGGATGTTCGGAAGCTGCTTTGGGTGGATCAGTATTATTTACTCATTAAATACCAATTACCATTTTACCAAGATGAAAGGGAACTAGAAGTCTTGCTTCAACAGGTTCCTCAAAAGATACTTTACGTGCAAGCTTTTTAAACGAAGAAGAAAATGAAGAAGACGGACGTGCAGTCACATGACAGTTGATTACAGAATAGTGAAGTCGTTTCATTCTAAGCACAACTGCAGTCAATGACAGTGTTACCAGACTAGCATTTTAAAGTTTCTCTTCCTCAAAAATATGGAACGAGGTTTCCATTTTTGCAACTTTCATTTATTTACTAAAAAGGTAAATGTCTTAAACACTATCAAGTATGTGTATGTGTACAACAGAAAAAATATTATTGTGAACACAAACTACATTAACATATCTTATGAACATAATTGTATAACATGGATTTTTCATATCTGCTTGAGAACATAAATAAGTTCTAACGTTCGGTGGCATCTGTGTTGAATTTCTTACAAGCAAAACAAGGGTTTCATGGAAACACAAGACAAAAACACTAATGAGTTTAAATTCTTCCTTAGTTAAATATCTCAATGTCTGATTAGATCCCTTAGTATTCTTATTCAGATAACCTGAAGAGGGGCGCTCATACTAAGAAATCCACACAGAACAAACGCACTGGTAATTATAAAAAACGCAATCATTGAATTTTTTAAAACAGATCTGTAGGCACAATTTAAATATAGTATATTAATCCAGTAACAGTTATGAAGTAAAATATAATATCAAAGCTTAATAATTATAATTGTGAGATTACATTGTAAGCGTTAGTAGGTGTCATTACTATGGATACAGAGATAATATACTTGAATAGGAATTTTGAATGGGGAGGAGAAAGGACTCGGGAAAGTGTCGATTAGGGACTATGTTGAAGGTGCCACCCCGGTATTTGCCTGGTGTGACTAAGGAAAAGCCCTGGAAAAACATCAGTCAGGATGGTCGGCCGCTGGAATCGAACCCACGACCTCCCGAATGCTACGCCACCGTTCTACCATTGATTTACCGCGGCTCGGTTTGAATATTTGGAGTTTGATTGAAGACAGTGGTTATTTGAGCACGTTTACCAATGTTTGGTTATTTAAGCATATCTATAAATGGTTACCACGTCCGCCTACCTATATTCGACATAGTTATAACTTACGATTGTGCGTTTGCACTACAGAAAAGGCACCCAGGCGTTTTAGTTCGGTTTCACGTCAGTATTTCCAAGGAAAATTCAGAAGGAAAAGTAAACCTTTCAGCACGATGGGCCCAGCATTCTATCAGAGGAAACTAGTAGAATACTGAGGTATCCAGCTTTAAGCGGAAATCATATCTATATGGTTGTGTATATAATTATTGATACACTTATATTTTCCTAGTAACAATGTGTATATCAAAATAATATTATCGTTAGAATCTTCAAGAATAAGAACATTAGATCACGTATTCATGCAGACATACAGCCCATAAATTAATTTTATCTTATCTCACAAACATACAAGAACCAAGGTCTTGCCAGACAGCGGTACGTTCCAACAAACCAATTTAAATATGACATTATTTAGCAGTACTTTATATCTTTAAATGAACTTTGCTTACTATTTGCATATTAAATTCAGTCCCACTTAGACACATTTTCTCGTAATTTGTAACTCTGACAGAAGATATGAACACTATCTTTAACAGCATTTATGCTAACAAGCAGATTGTAAACGTGTATAGTTGGTACTGAACAGAGAAAGCTATCCCTATTGAAGCGTGTGAGAGCACTCTTCAAGGTGCAGTAATCATCTGTCATCAATCTTACTTATGCATGCCACGAACACGCTACTTTTAGTTGTGGCAAACTGCAAAGCATGCGTGCATCGAGAAAAGCTGCCAGAAGAAGTGGCTGCAACAAAACCAGACTAAAAGAACAGAGTTGTGGGGGAAGCAGATATTTGGTGAAGCAACAGTTTCAGATATAATGCGCAGATTAAATGTGATGTCCAACAATTTAAACTTTGTACTGCTTCATCAGGCCACTTATTCAAACATTCACAAATGTTCTTTGAACATTTCGAGCAATTACCTCGAAAATATTATTTGTTTAGTGTAGTATGGAAATCCGATGCAGAAAAGAAATAAAATTAGTAGAGACCAAAATTAAATTTAAATGCTTGATCATTAGGCGATGAGCCAACCATCAAAACAACTAACTTCTAAGTAACGAGTTCGTTAAGAATATTTAATAAATTAAATACAAGTAGTTGGTATAGATTCATATACACTTGTAATATGATGTTGAAGGTAATTATCGAGACTACTCTCAAGAAAACTTTGTAGTGTAATATATGAACGACAGAAGACAAAAAGAAATCAACATAAAGGAAGAGGGAACAGATCCATATGGAGAAGACACAACATATGTAACGTTCTGACGAAATATTAGTAAAGGTAAAGGTTTTTCCTGAGTGATGTGTACGTGGCGTGAACGGTGCATGGAGGATGTGGAAGTAGCGCTATACATTTCTCGACCTACAGCATAAGATGAGGTCAGGTGGTTAGTCCCCACGCTCGACCACCTTTACCTCCCAAAGTGTACATGAGTACCAAGGACACTCTGCTAAAGTTTTCTATTATGGACTGAAGTGGCATATTTTGGACTAAGTCAGTCACATTTGATTGAAGACCTCCCTCGGCTATCACCCTTCCGGGGCACGAATGGGGAAGTTAACGGTCATAACTTAATCGAGATGCAATCCTTGCATTCTTTTAGTGAAGCCGAGGAAAACTCTGGAAAACCTCAGTTAGGGTGATCGGCAACTGGGGTTCTTATTTGTCGATCTCAAGTTCGCTATGTTACCGACTGTGTTCGTTTGTAACAATAAACTTTTAGAAAATAGTCTATCGGTTGCATCTGAGCGAATCCTATGTTATACTCGAGAAGATAAATCAGTGGTGATATTCAGCATTCTGTCAATCTAAATTGTCTCTTTCTTAACCCTAAAGCTCAAACATTTTTTAAATCAAGCTTTCGTGATTTAAAAACTTGTTTACAATTTGTGCTATTTGCAACAAGAGATTTTTAGCTATAACCAGTTACGTCTATGTGGTTCTAAAATCTACTAGAGGATACAAAATTGAATAGCAGAATCCAAAGTTTTAGAAAGTAAATCGGAAGTGTTATATTGCTCCCTTCTCCTGCAAATATTAAAAATGTATTGGACGGTTGTAATATGTTATGTCTACCCTGACTATAGTTTGCGTTTGTCGAAGGCGAGTATAGTATGGTACGTTCTGTTAACCTACAAAAATTTTGGATTTGTACCGTTGGATTCCTATCCTCTAATAGACCCTAGAACTGTTTAGAACTGAGCGTTTGTACCTAGGAACCTATTTTATGGACATAGAACAAATTACTTTAATTTTGAAATTTTGTTAAAAGTTCGAAGTATAGAAGTCAGTCACAATCTCAGATGAGATACAGAATGTTGAATTGAAATATTAGATTTTTAATAGTTTAAGAATTTCTAATTGTTCTTTAAAGAGTTTGATCTTATGTTATATTCTTTCCATATGCGATAGATAATTAACCACTAAGCATTTGTAAACTAGACCCAAAGGTAATGAATATTGTGTTATGTTGATGACAGCGAAATGAATATATTAAGGACAAGCATAGCATTTGAAACGCGGCTTAAGAACTTAAATGAAGATTTGTGATTGATGGCATAAAGGTGCTTAGGCAAATGTAACATACTGAGTCGCCTGAATGTGTCAAAGCAAGTGCAACGAATACGATTTGCAGGGTGATACAGTAAATAGAGTTTATGTAAATAATTAATGACAATCGTAAGGAAGGTGATAATGGAGTCTGAAGAGGTATATCGTATAGAACCCGCATTATTAGCTGCAAACATTAGCATAGACACTGAAAATCTCTTGGCACAAAAAGCACACAAAACTTCACCAAAAATGATATTTATATGAACGCATGTGAACTTTTTGTGAACCTATTGAAAAATTGTGAGTTTTTTATATGCTCAATGTGTCTTTTTATTGGCTACTAACAATTAGCGCATATTTGCACATTAAGTTCATATTTACTGAAGTTCGCATTATCCAGAGAACGTTTTCAGATCACTTTTAGTACATTTGCCACTATTAAGTTAACTTTTAGTGCATGAATCAGATTTCTGCACACTAAAAGTTCATGTATTATGCACTAAAAATGTAGTGTAGTTCATATTAATTTCACGAAAAGTTCATGTCCGAACTCTAAGGTACGGGATTGTGAAGAGTGATAACTAAGATTAACTGAAATATTCGAATATTTATGAGTTCTTGCTCCTGCTCTATTGCTATTCTTGTAAGAATAAAAATTTCTCTGTCGTTTGATGATTTCCGTATCGGTGATGGTATTTAATATAATTAACTTCTTTGGTTGTTCGAATAAATTTTGATGGAGGGTCTGTATAATGAAAATTGAAAATTAAATATCTCAGTAACACTGTATCAGTAATGACCCAACGCTGAATAATAATTATAAAACTTCAAAAGAATCTTCAGGATGTCATCTATGGATTATGATTAAAAACAACTACTCTGTGTCAAGAACTCAATACAGTGATTAGCTGATAAATTAGACATTTCTTTAAGATGTATCAAGTAAATGTGTATGGAAATCGAATTTGGCAATTAAAGCAACAATCATAAAGCTCTTGGAATAAACTTAATATTAGATAACGCAGTTTTGTCTGATAAAACAACAATAAATAATATATCATGCGTTAGTACGAACTTGTCCTGGAGGTTTATTCGGAACTGTTATATCCGGTATTAGGTTCGGCACTTTAATGTCATAATTTTAATGAATCATACATTTGTACATAGTGTTTTCTCACATACTGTGCCGGATTTTGAGCACAATTTGGAGTCTAGTCTTATGGATAACATCTCTCTGGGAGCAAAACTTCTTTCAAAAGGATGCAAAATAACTACTTGTTATTAATTTTTCAAAAATTTAATTCGAATCTCTCAGATTGATTGAATTGTTAGTAACGCTCTGAACGAGCCGATGAGCTTCTAATGACGGGACGTACGGTCTTAGGTAAAGCAATCCCTCAGCCACTCCAGTGAACGAATTTGACAGGACTTGAACCAATGACCACATGCACAGAAAGCAGGAGTGTTAGCCTCTTGGACAACCATTCATCCCAAATGTCTATGACAGAGACTAGAAAGCATAGGATAGTTATGATGGCGACATAATTATAGTTTGAACTTGCTACACCTTGTCAGTATTGATCTGTATTTGCAGCCCTGCGTCCTAAGCTAAACTACAGGAGCTGGATCTAATAGATTTTAACTATTATTATTATTATTACTGATATACCGTTGATGAATGTGTGAAACTAAGCTTAACTTATAATAATAATAATAATAATAATAATAATAATAATAATAATAATAATAATAATAATAATAATAATAATAA
>JAGDQP010014140.1:0-24708 GCA_022664845.1 Lepisma saccharinum | reverse complement strand
ATTATTATTATTATTATTATTATTATTATTATTATTATTATTATTAAAGTTAAGCTTAGTTTCACACATTAATCAACGGTAGCAGTAATAATAATAATAATAATAATAATAATAATAATAATAATAATAATAATAATAATAATAATAATAATAATAATAATAATAATAATGGTTCACTTGTATTCAAATAACTGACTGAACAAATGTAATAAGAGAGAAATCACTGAAAAATAATGACGTTTTCTTATTCAGCTTCACACGTTGCACAAACTATAGTTGTTGATTACGACACACAGTGTTTTTTGTTCCATTTCTTTTGTACTCTTTGGAGACGAAGACAATAGTGCAGAAAAACGCCAACTAAACAACAGTAAAGTAGCTTTGCAGTGATTTGTTTCTCTGGTTCGACATATTGTTATACATTGCTTTTTCAGATGGAATGGATACAGACAGTGTTTGTTGCAAGAAAATGCGGGAGGGGGGAATGTATGTCAAGCTGAAACAAAAACGGGGGGGGGGGGGGTCATGAAAGTAACAAGTAACTGTGGGAACGAAGCACAACACTGAAGGAAAGGGGGATCACTCACAGTGGAAGGAGAAAGGCATTGAATTTAAATATGTGTTTGTTTTTCTGTGTACTCTATGTAATGTCTCTAAAAAGTGAAATCAGGGGACGCAGTGACAGTTGGAACATACATACATACATGAATTTTAAATATACAGGATGTTTTATTACATGTGAGCGAAACTTGGGAGACTATTCCTAACACCAAAACTATTTTAAAAAGCTTCATATAAACATTTGTTGAGTTCCGCTTCAGTTTCGATATGCAATGATTTCAAACTCCAGCGCAAAATGGACTCTTTACAACGGTAAAGAAAATGAATATTTAATCATAAATAAGAACGGGAATCAAATTAATATTTAGTTCCTGAGTGTTGATTTGTATCGATACGCTGGCAATTAAGTTTTAAAACGTGATGTAATCCGGTTTCCTGAGTTGCCAACCTGCAATAACATTAATTTTCTTTCAAATAACTGTCATTTAATTGAATATTTGATATCCTTTAGTGATGACCAATATCAAATGTGAAGCACAGAATGCAGTGTTGCAAAGTACGACTATTATACTAGGTCAAAGGTTGAAAATTTCGATATCTGGTAAAATATTGAGTTTGCAACACTGGGTTCTATATTTCACATTTGATATTTATCAATACTAGATAATACCAAAATCCAATAAAATGACTTAGAACATCTGAAAAATAAACATTACAGAACGTTGGGATCACTGACAAACTCCTTAATAACATTAAGAAGTTGCATCCGTCTTCTTCCTTTTCTTCTTTGTTCCTCAACCAGACCTTCAACTGCATCCCTCAATATGCAATCCCTGTATAATCAATGTCCTAGCAAGTTCTATTTTCTCTTCTTTATTGCTTCAGCTATTGTTCATTTCTCTTACTCTCTTCTGTACTTCCTCGTTACGCATTTTTTTGCGTTATTCTGTTCATTCCCATTCTTCTTCAAGTTTTCATTTCGAACATCACCAATGTTCTGTCATCATTGTTATGGGGCCGCGGTGGAAGAACGGTTAGAGCGCTCACTTGGGGTCGTCAGTTCAAACCCTGCTCGTGCCATGTGGGCTTAGTGGTCAGACAAACACCGTGTGCGTCTCTAGTTTCGTCCCAATTTCTAAATTCAACAAATAATGCCATCATCATGCAAAGCAGCCTAAAGGCCTTAAAATTAAATTTAAAAAAAAATCATAAGTCTTTCCACGTTCATCTTTCCCCTCTCACCACCACAAAAGATTTTCCTCAATTCTTGTTTCATCGCCCCTCAGAAAATATTCTGGTTCTTAGTGAATGTTTCCAATATGCAACAATATTTAGTGGTTTATATTAGATATCACTCAACTGCCTGAATAAATAGTTCGTTTTCATTGATGATAACTATTAGTAACATTCTCTCTTGGGCATATACATCTCACTTATAAGACAGTGCCTGCCAAACTGGGATCTTAGGATCATTGGTAGTTTGTGAATAAGAAGAATGTGTTTACTTCTTTTCGCAAATGACATGATAAAAGAAAACCACTAATTTTTTCTGTCGTATTTTCATTGCCATGAATTATCTTTAGTATAAAAAATATGTGGTAGAATAATTAACTCGTACTTATCATTAAACATTTTGGTGTGAATATGATTATTCTTCTATCTCACGAAGTGTTGTGGAACACAGTAGGTGAACGGTGAGTCATTGCTTTTGGGTTTAGTAGTT
This sequence comes from Lepisma saccharinum, assembly GCA_022664845.1. NCBI lineage: Eukaryota > Metazoa > Arthropoda > Insecta > Zygentoma > Lepismatidae > Lepisma > Lepisma saccharinum. The sequence goes on along the minus strand of JAGDQP010014140.1, from coordinate 22,424 downwards.
TCGTGATGTGGAAAGAATTGGCGATGCTTTTTATATTATGGAACACCTTTGGAATATTCTTTGCGTTTTGAAAAGGAAACCCGATAACTCGGAAGAAATTGTCCAATTTGCTTTATAACAAATGGAAACAAAACGGGGCCAATAATCAGAAGTATTTAAAAGTGACTATAACCATAAATAGAAAAAACTTACAGCAAATCCTCGGCGCTAGTCTACCTTCAATACTAGACAAACTGTGTTGTGGAGAGCGTGTTCGTATTACTCAGAATTAACATGAATTATGTGTTTTTTCCAAGTTAGTTAAGCTAGTTCTTCCCTTCTTATTAATGTCTTTATTTTGCTCATCGACTTTACTTTGGAGTGTCTAAAATAATGATACCTTTGAATATTTTTGAAGTCAGAACATATGATATTTGGACTCCGATGTATTCTAAAATAAAATTTAGGACATGTTTTCTCCTTAGTCTGTTTGTAATCGTCTTCTGTTACTTCCTAACTTTAATTAAACTCACCTGGAAGTTATCATCCTCATTTCAAAGGAATGATAATGTCATTAGAGTAGACATTCTAAATGAATTGTTGCAGCCATGATATTTTAGGGCCTTTCGCTTAAAGGAAATTGTTTTAATTTTATTTTATATTTCTGTCTAGTTGTAATGCGAGTTAGCACGAACGCAACAACCTTTCATTCAATACTTTTTGCACAATACACAATAATTTTATGAAGTTGGACAATAAAAGCAGGGAGAGAAAAACGATTACAGACTTAAAATATGCGATTTAGATTTAACTTCCATTAAAAAAAAATGGTGTTGTTACAACCTTCGTCATGTATATTTGTACTATTCGCATTTCTTTGAAATTGGAATGTTCACTACCTTTTTCATTTTAATTTCTCTTACCAATATCACTGCGAATTGTTTCTACAACCTTCCATTACAGTATTCTTATACAGTCAGTGCCAAAATTTGTATCCAGTCGTAAAATATCTTTTCCGAATAACTTTGGAATGCATTGACCGATTTGAGTACAGTTTCTTGTAACTTACAGACAATAATATTCTCTTTACGTTACATGAAACCGTACTTAAATCGGTCAATCCATTCCAAAATTATTCGGAGAAGAAATTTTACGACAGGATACAAACTTTTGGTGCTGACTGTACTATAAACACTTCTCTTTGATAACTGTGTTTTCATTACAATTTAACTTATACAACGAGAGACCGCTCTAAGTTCTTACCATTATCATACTTGTGATCCTTTTTTTTAGTATGAAAAATGTTTTGTTTATTTAGTGGTTATGACAAACTTTATAGGAAAGATAGAGGTAAATATGCTGTATAAATATTTACTGTATTTATTTCAATTGAGTTTAAAGAGAAAACTGCTGGTACTGAGAAACGTGTTCTCTATAAATCTGTCAGTATAACTTACAAAATGGTTGGCTACAGAACAATGGAAAAATTTCACAAGCACATCAGTTTTCAATATTAAGTTCTTGTTGAAATGATGCCAGTAAACATACGTTTTTAGTGTAAAACAGACTGTTTGATCTTAATTGATCTCGACTCAACTTATCATTTCTCAAGTTTACTGTCTAGTACGGAAATACTCTATATTTTTTTCTCAACTCCGCGCTTCCCGACATTGGAGCTTTCCGACATATAATTAATAATATACGACATACACGAACTGCAATGACGAATAAACTGAGTAGTATTACGCGTAAGATAGAAATGGCGTCGAGTGCTTGTTGGTCAGAGTTTTAGCTTTCTATTACCTATTTTAAAAAATTTTAAGGTCTACAAGACTGAAATTTAAAAACAAATATAACAATTGAAAACAACAATTGAATACAATTATAGTTGTTAACTGATGGAATGAAAGGAAATTTAAATTCGAGTAACTTGATATCTGGTTTTGAACTCAGACTATTCAAATGGCGAGGCTAAGATATGACAATTGCGTTTACCAAGTAAGACTGTCGGTAGTTTGAAGTAGATATCAGTAATTTAACGAGGTAATATTGACCGATCTAGCAATTTAGTTTTCAACAATCGTAGTAAATATTCAAGGTACACCAGGTAAACAAAAGAGAAAGATAAAAAAGGAGGTTCCGGTCGAGACAACAAAAAATATTTCAGATGAAGTGTTGCGTGCAGGATTGAAAGAAGAAGCAACAGAAAAAAAACTAGCTTGGTTTTTTAACTCTCCCCTTGTCGGAGTCCCCCTTCCACATCTACACCTTGAATCCTTCCGCCCCAAGCGCTCCTTCCATCAAGGAATCGCATAATGAACGGGCTGGTGGCCTTGAAGCAGGAAGCATCATCTTTAGTCCTTTTGAGAAAGAGGACGGGGAAGGAGTTGGATGACTTCTGGTTGCTTCTTGCTACCTGGACACTTTGCTTACATGCTGAGCTGAGCCTAGTGCTATGGGTCAGTGAACTGACCGTTAGACCAAAGAATAATGATTTTAAATTATAAATTTACAAACACTGATGAATTCAGCAATTTATTGTTAATGATTGTTATGTATGTAGCTTATTTCCTAAGCTTCCTCATTCTTGGCCTTTATTTTGATCCGAAAACGCTGGTAATCGTTATGGTTAATTGCTGTCTGTGTCATGAAGGAGCCAAATGTATTGCTGGCTTATGGAAATAAGTTGGCAATAAGAACAAACCATTTTAATTTTCTCGCTACTAAGCTACAAGATCTCTGGTTCGGAAGGTCAGCAATGTTGATTAGATTTACATTGTATTGTTATCTCAACATTCCCCCCCCTTAATTCTACCAAAAAATGTACTTAAATGTGGGGCGTAAAGATGTTCTCCGTATGAGGTATCACAACATCAAGGTGTGCAGAAGGTACAAACGCATTGCCGAATTGATTTTATTTGCAGGCACTAAGAAGGAAACATGAAACTGAGTCCCACTGATTTGTAAGCTTCATATTACCATACACGCATTGCTTATCTGTGGTTTTACCAGCGTTGGTACGAATACGTATGCAGTAAGTACTTGTAGTACATATTGTTTCATGATGCATCTAAGATAGTATGTTGAAGAATATAAACACAATTTTGCTTATCTTCTTTATGGATAATGTGTTTCTTTCCTTATTAATAATATCGTTCTATTATTTCAGTATCTAAATAATCAATCTTTCAATGTCTGCCATTCAGTACTCAGAAGATGGCATCAGAGATAAATTTGATAGCTTAACAGTTGATCACATATTTACGAATGTTGGGGGGCTCTAAGCACTAATTTCTATCTAGTCAGATTCGAAACAATCTTATCAGCCATTGCTTCACGTACCAAGTGTTTATTTTACACCAAACATGGAATTTTCCTTTTATTTTCACATAATATTGCTTTCTTCTGCACCATGTAATATTTCAAAAATTGCTTTCGTTGATTTGATACAACATTTATATTGGACTAAACAATACAATGACGTACTCGTATATCATCAGAAAAATGTCTTATCTAAGCTTGAAAGCAGATGAAGCAGAAATGGAAAATATTTTTAAATGGGAGCTTCAAAGAAATTAGCTGCTGATATTCATGTTCTGCATGTCACGAAGAATACATAGATTTGAACAAAGTAGTTTAAAGCGGTATTTGATCTACTTGAGTTCTCCCGTGCTATTAACAGGTTTACTTATTTCGTCTATAAAACTACATAATTTAGTTCAGTTACCTTTCTACACGTTCATTGAAGTTTCCAGTATTTCTCCAGCAATCTTCTTGAACTGATGTGTTCTTTTCCATTCTAGATTACTAGAGCTTCTGGAAGATTTAATTGAAGCCGCTTCTAAATATTGGAATCCCCTAGTGTGTCTTTTATCAGATAATAATTATAGCCCTTTTTTTTAGCTTTATTAATATTTTATCATTTGGTAATTATTGTTAAGTAAACCTATGTAATATTTTTTAAATATGTAGTTTGTTCTTTCGTAGGAAACTTAAAAATATGTAACATATTTTTACTGTCAGAGAAGTCATCCTTTCTAAGTTCGGGGGCAGCTTTGTAAAATATAATATATGATGTAATCCTTGGTTACAGTTTGTTTCTATAGAGATTATTCTAACATGAAAATGTTCAAACTTTATAACAATAACAACGTTTTTTAAGGATGCATATTGTATACAGAAGAAAAGACATTCGAACAAGGGCTTTCGAAAAGAGAGGGGGGAGGGGGAACACAAGTAGAAAGATAAAAGAGAGAGGGGAAGAGAGAATAAGTTTAGTACATTGACTTACTCCTTTGATTGGGCATTTTATTTTGAGCAAAATTCCGCTTTCTGTCTCGAATAGTATAGTGCAGAAGGATAAGAATAAAGATATGATAGTTTAATACTGAAATAAATAAAATAGAAAACGGCAGCTTTCTGTTTACAATCAAATTTCATCCACGTTCAATGATCAGCATTTATAGCTACTGTATCGTAACAAACATATATTCTCAAATTCAAGAAGTCCTAGTTCAATGACTGGTGGGACAATTAAAATCTACATATCTTAGATTCAGAACTAAGCGACTTGCTATTTAATTTGGTATCAATATTGATCGTTAAAGGCGTCGAAGCACAAAGATTACTATAGAATGATACTTTTGTATCTTATTTACTTTCGACAGATGCATTCACGATTGTTATAATTTGTTCACCGTTGTAAATTAGACCGTCTTAAGTTTGGTGAACAATTCATCCAAGACTTAGATCTACTTGTCATCATCACCGTTAATTAATTCGATGGTTTGGTTTATGTTCTCTGTCTGACTTTCTAGTTTTTCAGTTTCTGTTTTTTGTAATGGTAGAGAAATCATTGCTGAAACATTATTGAAGGTTTTATGTAGTAAATTAGGATCAATTCGGACAACATAGAGAGAGAGAAAAAGATAATTCTTCAAAGATTCAAAAAGCACGATTTGGGAAAGGATTTATTAGCCCAGAAGCTGAAAACACTTTGTAACACACTCATCCCTATGCAAAGAGTTACGAAAGAAAAATGAAAATGTATCGCTGCAGACAGTCGTAGTTAAAATGAGGTTATAGTTTTCGTTAAAAAAAAAGAAAAAAGGAACCTCAAACGAGTAAGAACGAGGATTAATTAATGTAAATGTGGCAAGCATGATTTTTCTGTCATATTCATGAACATGCTTATTGTGCTAACAAGGTTTCTCTCTGTAGGGTTAATTAGTTCCCAAGATGTGGGTGACAAATAACACTGCACCACTCAAGCACTTTTGTGGTGTGCCTTCTGAAGACTTTATTATTTTCCATTCCTTTTTCTTATCTCTGTGTAAATAGGGAAAAGAAAGAGGTGTTACAGAAGGCAAGTAAACGAAAACCATAAACATGTTAGTGTGATGGAAGATATGCCATTACGCTTCTTTTCGAAGACAGAATGATTGACTGAGAAAACAAGAATTTTGAGGTAGCAGACAGGTTTACTGAGGAACTTTAAGTAGAGCATATTTTTATATAATTCTGTAGTCATACACATTGTTCAATTCATAAGCTGCAACTGTAAGTTTAATGTATAAGGATTATTCAATTTAGAAATAGAAACTATTTAGTTATTTTGAACATCGGGTTGTGTTGCTCTCAAGTTTGGATTGCATGCCGTCTCTAGACAACACAATTTCTAATAAAATAGATGGACAATAAACGGACCAAACGTTCGACACGGGAAAGAACTATATCAGGATGATAGGTCGTGCGATTTAGGAGTGAAATTTTTACTCCAATTCTCGTTACTTGTGGACATATATTTACCATTGAAACATAGATTATAAATTTAGTTATATTAAACTCCTGTGACATAGTATTGAAGGTGGTCTACTGTTTAGATCAGCACTGTGGAGTTGGTGGAGCTTTGAGTCCAGCTTCTAGCAGTTGGTTGGTATGACTAAAGCTTTCCAGGACGTATTTCAGCCTTACCAGACAAATGCGGAAACAGTACCTAGTGCAGAGACCCTGGCCGCTATCTACTCCGTTTCTTTACTCAGAAAATGTGATCGCCAAGGGATGTCATACATAATATTTGTGAGAGCATATATATCTGTACAGTCAATTGATGTAAATTATGATAAACAATTATTTCTACATTATACGAGCCAGTTCTATCTGTTTGATAATTTTTAGATTCCAAAAGTAAACAAGCTATAACAGAATAAGTCTTCCTACTTTTACTCTTCGATTCGTTTACATAAATGCAACAAAAGGATATCAATGGAAGCGTTCTTAGTATACACACGTTGTAGGCGAACAAAACTGAGGCGTAGATTAAAGCTTGCAATTAATATAAACCTTGCCCAATCCAGCCCCGTGAACTAGTCATGAAGGTCGCTTACGGTTCAAATATATTTTACGATAGCTATCCTGACTGAAACATTTGGCATCACACAACGCAAATGTCTGGATAGTACTTATTAAGTGAGCCAAGGCTGCTACTTTTCCTTTAGTTCTCTCACGAACAGTGTAAGAAAGTTGAGGTAAAGACTGCTGTAGAGTTAGATGGTACAGAATTCCGAAAACAAAAAAAAACAAAAAACAACAATTCATGTATCTGCTAAATTAATCCATGTATAGGGCAATAATTAAGCATAAAATTTTATAATGACTTTGCATAGCTATACAAATTTCTAACTCATAATTTGAAAATAACAAAACTCAATTAAATTGACCCAACCTGGCACTTTTTTTTTTACTGCAAGAGGTTTAATGAACACTTACTTTCACAAAAAAGTTGTCCCTGGGTGCACGACAATTCCTATGAAGACAAGAAACTTGATTTTGCGGTGAAAGGTATTCATTCGTACTGACCTATGTTTACATTATAAGTAAATAAGATGATTTTCATTCTCCGTTAAGTGGGTCGTCTGCACAACTCTTTTTTGGAGAAAATGTCAAGGGGCGGGGGAGGAGGTAGTAGTGACGGTGGTAGTAGAGATTGTTGGAACAAGAACTTGATTTGGACTCTGTAAACTTTCATTCAAGATCAACGTCTTGTAGAGTCATAGTGGACAGGCGGGTGTTCTGAATGTCGATGAAGGCAATGTTGCTTGAATGTTGGTCAAACACGCGAATTGCACTCTTTATGTAGTTCATTGACCAATGTTCGGGTTTTTTCTTTTCCTTCAGGAGAGATTGAGAGAAAAAAAGTTTCATTCTCCGTAGCAATAGCAGGTGTCTTGGCTTCCAACAAGTTTCTCGTAGCGTCGTCAGCGATTAAAATGGGAGAAAACAGTTTGGATATCTTCATTATCACTTTCCAATTCCTCACCCTTCCTTTCTTTTTCAAGAAGAAAATATTAACGACAGAATGTATTTCTGTAAGATTATATCATGTATATTGTTTAGATTGCACAGTCTTCTAAGTGTATTGCTTATAACTCAAATATATAACTTACATCAATTGAAACTTTATACTTCTGACCTTGACAGTATTTTAAAGTCATAGAATAAAGTCTCTATCGATACAAGAAGGAATGGAGAAAGGAAGCTACTCTTGTTTTTATTCAAAGTACAATACGTCATCCGTTTGGAGTGACTAAGGGAATATGGAAAATGAAGCCAGAATACCCGACCTTGAGGTTTGAACTTAGGTTCTCATGAATTTGAGATGAGAAATCTTCTACTGAGCCAGGGCGCTCGATTTATTTAATCTATTATACATATTATAATGTAGATATAGTCTATTTTAATTTTCTTTTGGAAAAGAAGTGAACGCCTAATAAATTTCATGTTCTACTGTATAATACACTTGATCTATAAACGGCTATTACCACGTACATTTCAGAAAGAGTTATTGGCACTTTATACGAAATAATTATAGCATATTACTCAGGACAACCAGTTTTAGTGCATTTGTCAATTTTAAATTATAGTTTTTGCGCATAAAATATGTATCAGTACACTAAATGTGCATATATTATGCACTAAAAATGTGGGGTAATTCATATTATATATTATGCACTAAAAACGTGCTAAAACTGGCACATATTGTGAACTTTATGTGTATTTTAGGTGTACTGTGATTTTCAGTGAATGTGCACTTCGATAAATATGAACTTAATGTGTGGAAAATATGCACTAAGGATAGGAAGCCAATACAAAGACACATTGAGCACAGAAAAACTCACAATTTTTCAGTAGGTTTACATAAAGTTCATATGTGTTCATATAACGTTCATTTTTGTAACGTTTTTGTGTGCTTTTTTGTGCCAGGAGATTTTCAGTGTAGTATAGCTAAATTGCAGTAAATTTTGAGGTAAGGGAAGATATCGAAAATAAATATTTTTTCTGTGGATAAAATTTCCCCTCCTTCTTATTAAAAGTTAAAGCTAATTTTGAGAACGAAGATGGTTTAACTGGATGAGTACAGAGTCTGAAGAAAGCAGAGTGGGGAAAAGAACGAAAATATGAGCAAATACTAAAAAATAGTACCAGAAATTTCCCCAATGGGATTAATGAGATACCTAGAGAAGAAATTTCTGCGAAGTAGACTATCGAGGTTTCCCAAATTCGAAACGGTTTTGCCCCTCCATTCTTTTCATGGACTGCAAAAAGAAACTTCCGTTCTTTAATGCCTTTTTCTTTCCAAACTTTTAGCTTCCAGTTATTATGAAACATCGTTCTTTGATGAAATTCTAGAATCTTTTTTTCTTTTCTATTGCTTTTCTTCTATTTCAAATATTACTTAAACTAATATTCAACCATAGATTTTTCTGTTATAATTATGAAGAAAAATCCAAAAGCGGGTGTTTGATTGGAAAACGAAAACTGGAGTTTGAAGAAAAAACGGTAAACGAGAATTTTGAAAGAAAATGAAAACCGTTGTTTAGAAAGCAGAAAAGTAAAACAGTTTCTCTAACGATAAAATTAAAAGCGAATTTTCGAAAGAAGAAAGAAAACCAACAATTAGAATGAAATAACGAAACCAGTTATTTTAAATATCGGTGTTTCGATTTGTTTTTCTAATCTGCCTCAGGTTAAACAGGTTTAGTCCATCTAGTGTCTGCATGTGTAGTACATTGACTATCCATCACCCTACCACTGTATCATGCTATTTGAACTTATCGAATAACACTTGAATCATCGTGTAAAATAACCACATCTCATGGTCACAACAAATAAATTAGTTTCTGTTCATTACAAGTTATCGAACCATGTCCACCCACCGACAAGAGACCGAGAAGCAAACGTTTATAGACGTAGTTGCAGAAAAAAAAATATCGGCGGAAGCGTTGACATACGCACCACTTACTTGTACGAATACAAATGCATGCTAATTTGACTAACAAATAATGTTTACTTGGTTATAGGAATGTACGTACCTACAGTACGAGTAGTTTGCATATGTAAACATTGCTCATTATACATACTTGGTTACCTTCTGCAATATTTTATAACACATTAAACTAATGGAAAATCAACAAGACAGGAAAAATGTCCCCTCTTTTTATATTTTTTTAATTGAAGACGCCACAAAAAAAAAAAAGAATAGAAATTGCTCAACTAAAGTAAAATTGAATCTAGTCAAACTTTTTGTGACAAAAGTTTTCTTATTATTTAGAAAGAGGGAGTATTAATTTGCTTTCTTTGTGTACATAAGCTAAACTTTCCTTTTGCTTTTGAGTTGTGCTTTGAATGTTAGTGTTTTGAGCTTCCATAGAAAGACAGACAGTCACTGAGTGTTTCGTTGTTTCTCTTATTGCTGGAAACATCAACAAAAGCAATTCATGTTGCAGCATCAAAATATACAAAGCTACTCACACTTCAGTGGTTGTCATAACAACCAGAAGCATATATAACGTTGTCATATAAACTTTCTTGTTTGATTTTTTTTTAAATTAAGTCTATATTTTCCACTTTCCTATTCACAATGTTTAGTTTTTTTTTTGTTTTTTTTTTGCAATGCGTGGTGATAATCTAATCTTTCAATTATATTTTATAAGTACTATTGCCATTTCTTTTATCTATTAGACGTAATAAGAAATAATAAAGATTTTTTTAAGGTCGCAATTTCTAAACTAACTGATCCTTTATGTCATACCACTACGAAAACACACTCCTTGCACCACACATTTTAATGTAATGAGTTAGCTACTGAATTATTAATTTTGTAAATTTTCCTGAAGAAACCTTGTTAAAACATATTACATTCTGTGATATACATTTGTAGAAGAGCACCAGGATTTAATTTTTTCCGCCAATCATCCTGTAATATGACCATAGAAAACTTCAGCGTTTGTTGAAGAGTAAAATATTTCCCAAATTTAAGTTACCTAAATGAAAAAAAAAAAAAGAAAGCTGATTTCAGAATTTGATTTTGCTTCTTATTAAAAAATAATTGGTTTTCGCTGAAAGAAGAGAATTTCCAGTAGTCTAAAACTTTGACGATAATAATACAATTATTCTATTCATGTTTCAGGTAATATCTTAAGTTAAATGAACTCCAGTTAATAAGTTCTGGATTTATACTTCCTTGTCAGAAGCATGCCAGGATGCGCAACGAAATGCAGAATCATTGATGAAGTTTCCAGCACAATGCAAGACGATAAATAAACTTATCACTAAACAATTAACTCGTACACAAGCAGAACTGCCGGCAGTAAACAACAAAAACTCAAGATAAGATCAAGTTAATGAATAGTGTATATATAAAGCGAAGTAGCAACATTGTATTAGGAAATGTTCTCGAAAACTCCCACTTAACAACAAAAGGACAATACTAATTTAATCCAATTCCTTTGGTCCAGTTCTTGTAGTATTTCAGATAGGCGCTGGGGAAACAAGCAATCCTGAGTCCCACTGAGGACAATCGTAACTCTGAGGTTTTCGGGATAAGTTTCGTCACGCGAATGCCGGGATGGTACCTAAATAAGGACCTTGCCACTATTTCCCCATCTCTATTCCCGGAAGGAGTCATTTCTAAGATATGAGATGTGCTTAGGCCATAGCTGCTTGTTAAACCCATAAATGAATATGTTAAACAAATCAAGATGATGACTAACCTTCTGATCTCTAAACCAATATGACGAACTTCATTTCTTTTTCTAGCATATGGTAATAAATAACATTTGTAGCCTACATTGATACATTTCTCGTATTTGTGACACTCTCGAAAAAAATAAAGCTTGTTGAGGCGAACAAGAGAATAAATCTAAACGTTCTCTTTCTATTGCTTGCAATTGTTGGCACGATTGTAAACATACTTAGGCACGCATAAATATTGATAAAGTTTCCCCAACAGTTTTTCAAGGTGTAAAGAACAATTAAATTAGCATCAATGATATGCGCAAACTAAAGCTATTTTTGCAGATATCTCAAACTAGACGGCTTAAACTTGTATGATTCTTCCATTCACCAACTCAGTTGTATGTAGGTGATCACAACGACTGTTAAATTATATCCTTTCGATTTGTTGTATCAGAGGCAACGGAAATCAAATTGCTAATGTTGCTTCTGCACGTGCCAATAACGCGAATAAAAAAGATAGAAAAAGTATAGAAGCTACACACACACACACACACACAAATAAAATCATAAGATCAAAATGCCTCCCAAGGCTACTTAACAGAGGAAGGAGAGGGGAATTTACTATGTTAGTGTAATTGTTCCATAGAAAGACTCAGACAGGATATTTGAATTTAATCTTGGAAACGAACTCCTGGTTGTCATCTCAATGTAGGTCAATGCAGTTAAAGGTAGTTAATTATCATTACTGGTTTTAGCTTCTGCTATTTTTGTTTCTTACTTTTTTCTTTCATTACCGGATAGTCTTCTTCCCTATCTTCAAATATCTTTGTTCATACAAAGTACGTAGAAAAGATCAAGTTGCTATTCCACACCTGTACGTATTTTTTATTACCTTCTTAAAGTCAATGCTCCTCTATTAGTTCTTTCTATGATTTAACATGATGTTTGTTCTAAATGAAATCTGACGTTACGATTGTCTTTACTAATAGATACGAAGGAGCGATGAACAAAGAATTAACAGAGCAAAGAAATGTAGATCAGGAAGATGATACATAAATTTCCGTCCATACCTAAAAATAAAGGACCACTACTTTTGCAATTATTTGATCACGACCAATTCGAAAAAAAGTTATGAAGCTCTAAAATGTAACACTATTTTTTGAATTGAAAGTTTATTGTATAAAAGAGCAACAGTAGTAAATTATTTTATTTTTGAAGAGAGCAAGAAATTCCAAATTCCATGATTTTAGTTTAAATTCACCACATTTCTGCTATAATATGTTTACCTGTATGAACAGATTATATCAGAAATGCAGTGAATATCAACCAAAATGGAATTTGGAAAGGCTTCTTCTTGCTCTTTTCAAAAATAAAAGAATTGACTACTGTTGTTTCTTGGTAGATTTCGGAGTAAAATCTACCTATTGCGATCGGTACGATCTCTCTCTCTCTCTATCTATCTATATCTTTTTTTATATTAACACGCTAGTGGCCATAATTTTGATGATATTTGAATCAAATTTTAAAATGTTATTTCTAGGCTTAATAGCTCGGTTAAGTTCGATAATGAGCAAAATCGGTCGCCATCTTGGATCCAAAGTGGCCGCCGAACCCATTGTTGTATAGAATACACAGCCTAAACCGCTGGGGCTATTAAAATCAAATTTGGCATAAAGGTACAACATCACTGTTTGATTACGAAAATGTTACCTAATGAATTCAAAGACGCCATCTTGGATGCAAAATGGCGGACCTACAAAACATTTTCCACACCGTTTGAACTAGAAATACTAAATTTGGCATAAAGGTGCGTTATGACGAGTAGTTTAGGGAAATATTACAACATTTGGGAATAGTCGTCTTCTTGGATCCAAAAATGGCCGCCCAAAATCCCATTTTGCTCACCGTTTGAGCTGGATAAATGAAATTTTACCTGAAGGTGTACCATGACAAGTAGGTCACGACAATATAAGAAAACTTTCCAAAAGTCGTCAACTTGGATCCAAAATGGCCACCCAAAAAACCCAATTTCCAAATCATTGAAAGTAGAGAAACGAAATTTTTTTTGAAGGTGTATGAGCAAGAGTAGGTTACAATAAATGGGGCAAACCTCCCCTTTTGGGGCGCAGCCAGTCGTGGGAGGGTGCAGATGGACACCATCTTGGTGAAGTGCTGCAGTGAAATTTTCGTTAAGATAAAGGAGGCGCATCCTCTCAAAAGCACTGAAGTTGGGGGCGAACCCCCTACGGGGATCTGGGGGCAGCGCTCCCAGCGAAACAAAACGAGTATATATATATACGTCTTATGTGGTATAGTTGAACAGCTCTTTATGAATAATCTACAAATCAATAAATAGTTTCTCGACAGCTCTCATATAAGGCGAGATTTGAATTTTTGAAAATAAAAAAAACTTCGAGATCTACCTCAGCCTGTAGGCCTACCGAAAGTGATTTTTTCTATATAGAAAACATAATTCATCTTACACCTTTACATTTCAGTCCGCAGACAACAATAAACATGACAAAATTTAAGTTTCTTTATTAAGAAGTAAAGGGACCACTTTTTGCTGCCTAACGATACAGCTTGAACTGGAGTTTCAGTCGCGGTGTGTAAGCGAACTAGTGCGTTACTATTGTGATTGATGCGTCGATATCACGATTTAAAAAAAAATCAAACTTTAGCAATCCTTGAATTCATATTTTGTAAAACAGCGTAATTCTATCTTATGATATATATTTTTTAAAATATTAAGATTCTAATTCCATTCATACATTTTTTCTTTTGTATTACGCTAGGTTGACACTATAGAATACAAAAGTACCATTAACTTCATACCCGACAACCGGAAATTTTACTTTTTCATGAACACATTTATTGGTTGCAAATATAGGTTCTAATGATTAGGAAGTACAGAAGATAAAAAAAGGAACAAGAAGACCAATACTAAAAGTGATAGTGAAGAACAACGAAACTAGCTAGAACATTCTTTTCACAGAAAAGACTATTGAAGGATGCAATTAATAAAGAGAAAAGAGGAAGATAAAGGATTGCGCAAGCGCAATTGGCAGCTCTCTAATGCTGCTGCTGCTACTGATTGAGTATTAGCAAACAGTAATGACAATAAACAGCGATGCTCAGTAAATTTGTAGACCATTTATATCTGATGAAAACAAAAGGATTTATATAAGATTTCTAAAAGAAAAAACTATTTCATACCACTTTAATATTCTAATAGAGTATTAACGAATTTAATTATAAACTTATCAGTACCGATCATGGCAAACGTAATTCAAAGCAAATGATTGTTTAAATTTAAGAAAATTATTACTTCTTTATAATTTTTTATATAGTATATTATTGGCAAAATATACGAGGGAGTACCCAAAAGAAACCGGAATTTTGTAATAAAATTGCGTGTATTTATTTTGGGGTCCTACAACTTGAATCGCTTTCACAGTACTGTCTATTTGATTAAAATCACCGGTGTAATGTGTTTTCCATTTTCAAAGCAGTCGTGAAACTCTTTCCAAGTGATACCTTTCAATGGGTCCCTTGAATTTTTCTTCACCTCTTCCATATCTGCATAAAGTTTTCTTTTCAGGATTATTTTCATTCAGGGCAATAAAACAAAGTCACTCGGAGCAAGTTCGAGTGAATATGGTGGGTGCAAAAGCTGGATCATATTGTTTTCGGTTAAACATTGTTTCACAATCAAGGTTTTGTCTGCTGCTGAGGCACGAATTTTCCAGCAACTCTTTTCATTTGCATTTTCTTGCTAGAAGTCCATTGGTAGGAACTCCGGGGCCCACCAAATAAATCAACAAGTTCGTCAGTGGTTCTGGGACGATCTTCCATAATCGATTCACCAGTTCTGGCGATGTTTTCATTCGTTCGGGAGGTCAAGGGTCGCCCTGAGGTTGGTCTTCAAGTGGCCTCGAAGCGAAAAAAAAACTCGTAAATTTTCGTTTTTCCCAGAGTAGCTTCCTTGTAAGCCGTTTCAAGCGTTACAGAATTTCAAACAGAAAACAGAATTTCAGCCTCAAACAGAAAACAGAATTTCATAGCCTCACGCGTTGTTTCCAGTTTTCAGTCATCACAAAAATCGCCGAACAATCAAGAGGCGCTTGACAAAAATATTTATTACGTGGCACCACGACTTCACTCGAACACGCTGGTCGGTAGACTGATGCAAAAGGATCCCAGCAAGAGGCATCTAGTGGCGGAAGCATGTAGTACAACGGATTCGGTCACCAGAGAACGATTCCGGTCTCTTTTGGGTCCCCCCTCGTATTTTGAAGACTAGCTATTACTAAAGATTGAATAAGATTCCAAGTTAGTCTGTAAGTTATTGAAAGGAAATACTGAATATATCCATTCAAAATAATACATTGTAATCTTATAGAGTTGCAAGTCACTTTGTGTTCTTGAAATGAAATGGTAGTCAGTCACAGTTATTAACTGTGTTTTGTTTTTAGATGTTATTTACAGAGAACTGTCCCCGTTACAGAGAAGTTCTTACACTTCTCGACATTAATATGACTCGCTATCCACTTAAAACTATATGTCCCATCTTCATATCATGGAATGCAATGGTACATCACTATCGCATCATCTTAGCAAGGAACTTTGGGGAAGAAACCTTCCTACAAAGATAACACTCATCATTAGTTCCGTCACTATCACTGACAGAGGATAGATTCACAGGAAATACATGCTGTTGTATACTTTTCTTACATGTATATCCATAGCGACAGGTTTTTCTTTAAAACAAGTTAACCCTTTTCTTTCGACTTGATTTTACTTTTTCCGTTTTGTCTTAGCCGAGGATATGTCGGTCTTCCTTAATATTGTCTATAAATCTTCTTCCTCTTCGTCCTTCACATTTAACCATACTCAATCGCATCTTTGCGTACACAAAATATCTTTTTTGTCTTCTTCACTATCTTCAATATTGCTTTCCTTTCGTTTATTTTCTCTAATACATAATATTATATAAATTTCAAACCGAGCCAATTTCTCCATTCTCCTTCAAGTCAACATTTCAAAAGCTACAAATCTTGGTTCTAACACAATACTTCACACATTTTTCTTCGCTCTTCATTGATTGCTTTACAAAAAGAATACCTCTTTTGCCGTTGTTATTCTTTCCATATTTAGAAAACACAAACATGATAAAGATTAACATTTTGTATTTCGAGTTCAATCTATACCCGGAAAGTAAAAACATTCTTAGAAAAATTGCTTTCGTTATGGCGCAAGCTTGAAATGATTGGACGCTATTCTCAAAATTGGCAATGAGGAGGGGGTGTGGGTTCCAGTTCCGCTTACTCTGGCCATCCTGAGCTTTTCCAGAATTTTCCTAAGCTTTACCAAGAGAATACCAGAATGTTACTTTCTACAGAGGCATTAGCTGCTATTTTCTCCTTCGTTTCCATAGACGATTGCTTTCTCAGGTAAGCAATGCCTTCAACTTGTGAGGGTTCTATAGGTCGTACCGCCACTTCAATCCATAATTGTAAATTAAAATTAAATAAACGTTGACAACAGCAGCAAGTCAGGAACCTCAGGTAAAACGGGATTATCTTATTATTTAGATGAACTCGAACACTAGAAGCTTGCGTAATTGTTATGAGAGTAACTGACAATCCACAGTGAAACTATCTTGCAACTTACTTAACGATAAAAGAGTTTCCCAGAAAAGACATTAACGCCGCTTCAAATACAAATCTTTGCTTAACGGAGCATAAACAATTATTGTTATAAGTAGCTTAAAGATGAATTAGCGTTTCTTGTGTGAGAGAATTCTTGTCAGTATACTTTTATACTAAGCAGTTGTATACACAATTTTCCTACCTCGATACTATCTTAACGCATGGTATGTTGACGAACTCTAGAAATGTTAGTTACGCTAATAATCAAGAAAATAAAGAATAAGTGAAACGATATTGAAATACACAGTTGTGAAATACTGTAAACAGGCTGAAGTAATAAATGTCATATTCATTGGTGTTTTTTATTTTATATGCTGCTCATATTGTGCTTTGTTGAAGTACAAGTGAAGTGCCAGTAGTTTTAAACTGATTAACAAGCGTACCTACATTCTATTTACATAACCAATTAATAGCATTTCTATTATTTTGATTTTTGGTCGTTGAGTAAGTGGGAGAACCGAAATGTAATTATAATAATTTATATTTCTTTCAGGACGAAAGAAAAGAAGTGCCTCAAATCATAAGGAAATATCGAGGCTCAGGATACCAGGCATATTTGAACTACAAGGCTAAAGCTTAATGAATTACTTTGATCGATATATATTTAATATGCTTTTACAGTCTGTTATTTTTTCATTCACAGAATGTCTGAGATTTGACGTCCGCTGGTAAGCAAGAAATGGATGAAGAATATATAGGCTCCTAATTTTAAAAGGAGCTCGTCAATGAGATCATATCAAAATCTACTCTAAAATTTTGCTGGAAGAATCTACGTCCTCTAGAGAGGTAATATACAAAACCTTAGCTGCCCATATTGACTACAAGGTACTGAAGTGTAGGGGTTGGATGATACAAGGATAGGGGCTTCAGTGGTTACGCCTGCGGATTCCGGAACGAAATTGGTGAGGCAATCAGTTCGAGTCTTGATTGCAGGCCATTCTGACTTAGGCATTCCAGGATTTACATAAGTTTTCTGAGGCAGCGGTTCCTTAACTAGGGCTCTAGCCACTATACCCTCCCAACCCTTGCTTCCGGAGGACTGCTTACCAAAGGAGTAATTTCTCAAATATGAGAAGATTAGGCCAGAGCTACCTGTTTCGCCTATACAAAATAAATGAAACAATGGGAATTGCCTTCTAGTGGAATGCTTTATATATTCTTCTGAGCGCGAGTTTAATTTGTTAGCAACTCTTGTTTTCTAGGGTAATGATGGAATTAAAAACAAACACATGTAGCTACACATATTTACTTAATTACGCGGAGGACGTACCTCGATTAAAACTTTTTTTGGTTGGACTGGTAAAGGTTATAGCCAGAATTATCATCAAGATATTCGCCTGACGAAATCTCATTTAGAATGGCCGGCAGCAGAATTTGAATCTAAGTACCTCTCTAGTGCAGATATCAACATATTCGACTTTTAACAACGATAGCCACAGGGATCAACATAATACACAGAAAAGTTAAACTATGAACATTATTTGAATGTCTACATTTTTAAACTGCAGTTCTTTCTGAAAGACGAACTAAATTTCTTTTATATCTCTCTTTCGCTCTTTCTCTGCTCTGTAGATAGCATACATTACGATGGGAAATACTATTATTAGCAGATATAATTGATAAATGTAAGTGTA
This sequence comes from Lepisma saccharinum, assembly GCA_022664845.1. Lineage (NCBI taxonomy): Eukaryota > Metazoa > Arthropoda > Insecta > Zygentoma > Lepismatidae > Lepisma > Lepisma saccharinum. The sequence continues at coordinate 4,084 of JAGDQP010014140.1, read as the reverse complement.
ATTTATTTATTAAAGCTATAGATTGAGAAACAATCTGTAAAGTAGTTGTAGTGACGTAGACAAAGAGTTCAATAGCCCCAAATTATGCAGATTCATTGAAAAGTCATAGGAGATGGAAAAACAATAATAACATTCCATAATATAACTTTAAAATATCAAACAACTCGACTTCATAAAATGAAACACGTTATTGTGTAGTAGGATACTTTACATGTAATCGGAATAATTCTGGAACCAAACTACGGGTAGTAATGCTTATATCTGTTTCCTAATTTTTCTTCTTATTCTACTAACCTATCTCTTATAAATTGAAGTCCATAGAGGCTCCCTTCTCTTTGCTTAAAGGCAGATTAAAGATTGAACAGAGGATATTGTAAGTTATCCATTAGGTAAAAGAAATAACCAACATTTCTAAATTGTTAAGATTGAAACTGCTGCCGTTATCATAGAGTTTGAGGAAATTAACTTTGGATCACATTTCACAACTTGTACAATTCTGAGTTCCAGCTCTCCCAGAGGCGTGGATGTACGTTATCAGTTAATTGACTCTTCATCGGCCAAATACAATTACAGTCTCTATTGTTGGTCCCATAAGTTCTGGAATATATAAAAATTTACTCCATTGATGACATAAATTCAAGGAAATCGAAGATTCTGATCACACTGGTGATTTAAACAAGTAATGTACGAAAAGTACAGAAAAATTGCCACTTCTCTTGATGTTTATTGAAGAGGCAAATGAAAAAGTCAGCAACACTGGGATTATCGCGATATATTGTACACGAAGTGTTTTTAAAAGGTAATTCCAAAAACGTATGTGAACAAAAACGTTCAAAACAATCTTCAGGAACATAATAGGCTCCCCACACTTCTTGTATACATTATTTACACTTCCGTAACACAATAAGGAGTTAAAGAGAATATCTGTAAAAATAGTGTAAAATAAGTATATTATTTTATAGTGTATTGTAAAAAACTGCTAAAAGTTATTATCATAAAGTTTTACAGATATCACAGGCATCATATCTTAGAAAGCAAGAAAATTTGAAGATTCGATTACCATTAAAGTGGGTAATTTAAAGGAGGAATAGACAAAATCTATAACATCATATAATGAATGATATTTTTATTTGTTTTAGTTATATTAATAGAGTCCATGAAAAGTTTTTAAAATATTTTATTTCTCAAAATAAGTCAACATAGAGTGACCCACTGCTGAACGAATAGTTAGTACGCCCGCGGTTCAAGGACGTGGTTCCGGGTTCAACGCTTGGTGAGGGTGCAGTGAATGCAGAGATTCGAACCTACTTTAACAAAAAGATGTAGATCTCTTCCTTACAAGCTTAAAAGCTCATATAATACTTCACTAACAACTGAAAGTCAGCGTAGAATGTCTGGTTTCAAGCGAAGTATATGGAGGGTTAATCAGATCTTCTCTCTCTGTTTTCTTCAATACAATGAGCAGAGTATTGGAATGTGATATCAAATTACCATAAAATATGAAATGTGATAATTCTGATAAAATTACGGATAATTGAAATTTCCATAACTCTTAATCCCTACTTTCATTACAAAAATTGTTTCTTTGTTTGAAAACAATTGTTGCATTGTTTTAAAATAAAAGATTTGGTAACGTAATAAATGTTATAGAAACAGTGTGCAAGTTTTGATAGTGGTTTCAATAAAATGGTTCCTTTAAAAAGTGACAGTGATACCATTTTGCTAAAAGATGATGGTTTGTTTTGCAGAGACTTGAACGTAAGTATGAAAAGGTAGCTTCTGTTGAATAATGAATTTTCCTTTATAATAAAACTTAACTAGCTGTGGCAAAGAATGTGAAACCAAACAGTTTCAATAAAATTTCGACGCAAATTTTATTCTATTCTACAATGTTCGATAGAATGTTGATCTGTATAACGTTTACGAGGGGCACTTTTGAAAGCAATGTTCTAGTGACTTATTCTTTAAAGAGATTGGTGTGAATGAAATGATGAGATGATAAATTATTATTGCATGAATTTAAATCAATAATTTGTATAAACAATGTAACACAAATCTACTGACAGCATTTGTGACGATGTTCTGAGGTGAAAGCAAATAAAAGATTTTCAAAAGAATGAGTTCAAAACCGGTTAATCAAATTCAAATTTCTAAATTCGGAAACGAATTTTAAAATCCAGTTTCTGAGATAATTGGCCACGAAAGTGGAAATTTTGATAATTTTACGTTATAATAGTGAGTAAACGGAAGACGCTAGAAAGCAATAATTCAGTTTTCTGTTGTCACTTTCCCAAACAATTTAAAATTTGACAGTAAAGTGAATATTTCTATTTTTTACAGAATGGTGGGTTGCGTAGCAAACAGTCGGTTTGCCCAGATACTAGATCTTAAGCTATACAACAAAATGTAGTTAAAATATCTGAAAAAAATTTGATATAATTTAGATACTAAAGTCCAATTAAAAAAATAAAAAAAAAAAAATCCGTAATTGTATATTTCTCATATAAAGCACAATTTGGGAAAATATTTAACAAGTTTTCAATTTTTAGAGTAAATGTACAGGTTTAGGCTAAAGTAACAAAATGTTTAATTTAATAGCAACAGAAATACCTTTTGTGTAATCATAGTTTTATCTGAAGATTTCAAAATTTCGACCTACAAGGCCAACATTCTCGAAAAGAGAGCAATTTCGACCACATGTTTATCATGGTATTTTTTTTCTGCTTGTTTTAGCCTTACTATATCCACAAAATTGTTAAAAGTCAAATTATGTTACATTTTTTATATATTATAGACTAATTGACAAAATAATTATTTAATCATTTAATATGCATTATTCCTTGTAAATGTGAAATAATTATTCCTTTTACACGCTAAACATCAATTATGAATTTTACGTATACTCAGTACGAGGTCAACCTTTTGCATTGACTTCTCTAGTTCAAAGTGTACTTTGTTTCGTTTTTCTTATGCTTTTGGGTTAAATTTAAGTAAAGTTTCTTCTCGATTAAGTAGTTATTAAAATAAATGTCTTGTGTTGCCTACCACTTACTGAGAACTAAGGAACTCTTAATTCGGTTCCGTTTTGCATTGATATCTAATTCGTTTACGTTTAATTTTTTGCCAAGTTAATGCAAACAACAAATTCTGATAAAGATATTAGTATTGAGAAACACATTTACGTGAGAAGTGTTTACTTTCAAAGTAGGTTGCTTTTGTTTCCAATACAATTTTATTTGACTAAAATGCATTTTGATCCGCATTATTGCAAGTTTCTTTTAAAAATATTCCTTATAAGGGAAACGATTCTGGTCATTTCATTAAATAACCAAATTGATTCTTGACTTCTATTTTGTTGACTTCAGAAATCTAAGATTTCTTTAGGGAACACGTCATTTCAAGTGTCGCATAACACTTCCACACTAATTAAAAACAAACTTTTATCAAATAATTGGATTTCTTCTCGTACATATTAGGATGGGATACAATTGCAATTGTATGTTTATTGCTTCTCGAACGGGAAACGAAAATCCAAGCTAGCCAGTTGAGTGACGCCGTGTTCAGTTCTATACCCCGGTTGTTTGAGAAGTTAGCACGCTTACTTTTTGTGCGTGTGGGCTCAAATCTTGCGGTGTTCCGTTGAACGGAGCGGAGCCTATTGTACCAAAAGCTGTAAGTCCTGTTCTTAGAATATCAAGACGATATTTAAGACTTTTAATAAAAAATTGAACGAAAAGCGTATATATTTCGCAGCTGGGGTGTACCAGGAACAAGAAGAAAATCTGAATGTACCAGGACGTTGTAGTAAATTCTTTTTCTTCAGGGCCACGATGCAAATCCTGGGATTATAACGTAAATCCATGTAAAGATGTTTCTTTGCCAATTCCTTAAACACAGGCCAGAATCATGTTCTTGAATACAAAAATCGATTACGATAAAGCTTGTTGAAAATTATAATTACGTAGTTTCATTTACAATATAATTTTACATGATCGTGTTATTAGTGCTATGACAAAAATGATAGTTAACTGAATTTAACAGAAGTTCATTGTTTAACTGTTTCGAATTTGTTCTCTCATAGGCA